>JAUIMM010002955.1:0-42497 GCA_031769625.1 Taudactylus pleione | reverse complement strand
CCAATGCCAGGACAATTTATCACACATTTTCCATGTGGAACTTGGGTACTCGGATAAATCTGTTGAGGGGATGGAGATTTAGAATAGGCTGGTGAGACGCATTCGGCTTCTGAATCAAAAAGAGAGTGGAATAAAAACCTAGTTCCTCGTTGAGCCGAAGGAACCGGTATTTTCACACATGAACGCAGCAGGGAGTGAATAGCTTCCTGGAGGGCCAGGGCCTTGATAGGGTCTGATGGGGGACATGTGCAAAAAAAATAGCTGGGGAGGACACCTGAGGAAGGTGAGGGCGTACTCCTGAGAGATCACTTCTCGGACCCAAGCATCTGTTGTTGCTTAATGCCAAGATCAGACGGAGAGTTTGTCGTCAAACTTGGAACCTGGACGTCTGGCCAACCAAGACTGCTTGGATCGCGGCTTAGTAGTCTTGTGAGAACTAGACTGCCTGGGAAAGGACTGCTCACTTGCCTTACCATGAGGGCTAAAGAACAGAGAAGAGGACAGCCTAGGCTTAGGGACAGCTTCTTCCTAAATATGGGAGATGTAGGTCAGTTTTACCCTGGTAGGGTCTTATGGCAGGCTCTCTTCCAGTGCCTCTGCCCATCCTTCGATAGCCTTAGCCACACAGGCCACGGCCATACTGTAGCTGGCCTGCTGATAGCGCCAGAAAGCAAGCAGACTGACTTGAGACAAGTAAAAGCAGAGTAGAACTTCTGACAAAGCGTGCCACATGCGAATCAACAGTAGGAGGGATTTCTGACTTAGCACACTCACTATTAGGGAGAGGGTAAAAAGACACTAGTCTTTTTGGGACCTGGAACCGTTGCCAGGAGTACCCCAAGCTTCCCCCATGAGCTCAGTTTGCTGTTCTGATAGAGGGAATTCAGCCTTAACCACCTTTTGACGTTTAAACATCTGGGTTTTTGGCTTAGGGGCCGGCTCATCATCCTCTACATTCAGGATCGATATAACCGCCCTCACTAAAGGAGGGACATCCACTGTTGAATGACGGTTCTCCTTGCCCGAGGGAGACCCGGAGAGAGAACCCTGTGCATCATTTGCCTCCACAGATGATGCATTAGAATCCGAAAGCGGGGTGGACTGAGAGGATGATACAGTCCGCCTAAGTGTTTTAGTGGCTGTCTGTCCGCCTTTTGCTGATAGGCGGCAGACGATTGAGCCATATTCTGCACTGAGTGGACATAAACATCCATCCAAGGAGGATGCATAGGGGTTACTGACATAGTAGGCTGTGATAGCTGTGGGTACCCCATGGTGGAAGGCAGCATGAGGGCTGATAAGAGGTCCACTAGCTGCGTCATAACCTATGATAAGGAGGACACCAAAGGTGGCTCCTGGACAGGGGCTGGTACGGTGGACTGAGGAGGTGGTACATAACAAATAACACACAGACCATTCTGCATGAAATCCTAAGGGGACAAGCCCGCTGAATAGGATCTGCAAGTAACCAGCACAGGGGCCTCAGGCTCCCTTTTACCCTTAGAAGACATAGTAATAACCAGCTAGCAGCACATAATCAGTGTATGACTAGTAATGCAGAGTGACACCTTTCACAAATACAAGTAAATGTGAAGTAATAATGAACCCCTACACGCCTGGTAGTTGAGGGTTTAAATAAGAGCAGCAGGGATAGATATAACTGACGGAACGTTTTAAGACAGTATAATGCACATAAATAAATCTACTTATAATGGGCACTAAATCAACTACTCAAGCCTCAAAGGGCTGGCAGAGTTATACAGGAAGACTGGACCCAAATCTCCTGAGACCTGTAGCTTCAGAATTAATGGCTGCTGAGTGTCTCCTATAGGCAGGGCCGGATTAAAGGGGGGGCGACAGGGGCGATCGTCCCTGGGCCCCCACACCTGAATGGCCCCCACACCCAGCCATCGGGGTTAAAGTGAACCAGAGGAGACGGAACAAGTTCCGCCTCCTCCGGACACCTAACCCCGGTGCCGCACGGAGACACCAAACGCCCGCTGAGATTGTAACCAGCGGGCACCCGGCTCCCTCCCCGCAGCGGCAGCCAGAGCCGGTGACTAGAGCTCACACGTGAGCTCCGGCTTCCGGCTCAGGCAGTGAACTATGGGAGAGACGTCATGCGTCTCTCTCATAGTGCAGAGGAGCAGCGCCAGCCGAGCGGATCAGAAGGCAGCGGGAGCGGGGCTTAAGGTAAGTATGATTTAATTTTTTTCTCTTTTTAGCGCAAGCGGCTTTTCCACTGCTGTGGGGGACATTACTCGGGGGGGGGGACTACTGGAGGCATTACTACAGGGGACATTACTCGGGGGGGGACATTACTACTGTGGGCATTACTCGGGGGGGGATTGCTACTGGGGGCAATACTCAGGGGGCATTACTACTGGGGGCAATACTCGAGGGGGACATTACTACAGGGGACATTACTCGGGGGGGGACATTACTACAGGGGACATTACTCGGGGGGGCATTACTACTGGTGCCACTACCACAGGGGGCATTACTACTGGTGCTACTACCACGGGGCCACAACTACAGGGGTATTACTACTGAGGGCATTACTATTGGTCACACACAGGGGGCATGACTACTGGGGGCACAACTACAGGGGTATTACTACTGGGAACACTACTACTGTGGGTATAACTACAGGGGGCATTGCATAGGGGGCACTGCATAAGGGGCAACACTCCTGGGGGCACTACTACTGGGTGCACTGCATAAAGGGCACGTAATGGGGGCCCCCACATGTTTGTTGCCCAGGGGCCCCCACAGACCTTAATCCGGCCCTGCCTATAGGGAAGAGGGTGAGGAGGAGGAACAGCTCAGAAGCGGGAAATCTCAAAGTGAGGGATCGTGCTCTGGGCTGGGGGAGAGGATGCCGGGGGAGAGCCTACCTCCCCGCTGCTACACCAACCGCCGGGTGCCGCTGGCCTCTTCATGGTCCCCGATGCCAGCTTTTAACTGCACCTTTGGTCTAGTGGGGGAGCGGATGAAGCAGTCACCCCACTGCAGCGTCCTCTGGCAGATCTCCACCGCCGGAGGTAAGGACTGCACAACATGCCTTACCTGTTCTTCTTCGTCTGTCTGGCTGCAGCCCTGGGTCCCCAGTGGAGTTGCAATCAGAGCCCCGCTGGCGCCCACCGTGATCATCGGACCACTCACCCATTAGGACGCCTTGCTGCTTGCTCAGATAAACAACAAAAAAACCTCATAAAAAATCTTGGGGCTGCCTAAGCAGTCCCCCTGTCTAAAGGTGCGACCGGTCCTGCTGGCACCAAATGAAAAACTGTCTGCCTGTGGCTGGGGGCGGGGTATAAGTGGAGGAAGACCGGGGCATCCTGGGAGCTAAAGCTTTAACTGTTTGGTGCGTGGATCTCTCCAACCACACACCCCCCATGGTATCCCTGTGGATCCCTATGGACACTGAAGAAGAAATTATTATTAATATATACGCAATGTATACTACCTGCACGGCTATCTGCTCCTCCCAGAGATGCTTCACAGATCTAGATGGAGGAATGAGAGAGATCAATACAGACAATAACAGCAAAACATAACAGAGAAAACACAAAATCACAGAAACTTTGATGGAAGAAAACCTACAGATCCACCGAGTCTGCTCTCTCTGTGAGCCCGATTCATTAAGGATCGCAACTGCTAAAGCGTACAAAGACTGCCGATTGTTGCGTACTGCGCATGAATCGCAGTGTGCAAAGACACCACTGTGATCACAATGCGATCACCCAGAGCACGGAGAGCGATCACATAGTGACTGACAGGCAGTGAGCGTTTGGGGGTGGTGACGAGAGGTGGTCAGAAAAAAAACGCTGGCATGCCTGACCATTTGAACGCCGTTGCATGGGCGTGCATAAATTAGCCAGTGCGATGGCATAAGCAGCTTGAGTACTTACTGCGTGCAATGAGGTTAGCAATGTCTAAGTAGGGTCAGGGCTGCTGTAATTCTGCATGGCCGATGGTGCTCGATATTACCCATTTTTATGGAGGCTTGCAAGGTATTACGGATGTGAGATAGCAGTAATAGGAGGCAGTGGACGTCTATGCAGGCAGCGCGAAGGCATTGTGACTGCAATCATTAGCATATTTTCACAGCAGACCTGCGCGCAATTATGGAGCTGGAATCGCAAAAGCGATCCTTAATGAATCAGGCTCTATGTTTTTATTGTATATTTTAGACAGAATCGGTATGAGTTCAAATCCCGATGCCTGAAGACCGGCACTAGAAGATCCCTAGAAGGGTAAATATTTGTACTATAGAAAGGGCACTAGAAGAGTAAGTATTTGTACTATTTCTCACCCTCTCCCCCCCTAAGCCTTCTTTAGGGGTGCCTAACCCCCCCTAATGCCTAACCTCCCCCTGTATAGTTATCACAAAATTGATAAAAAGGTAGAACTCTGGCGCACGGTAACTGTGTCGGCCCAATCTCAATCCCTATACCTGCCCAGACAAGTAAAACATACAGAATTAAAAAGCAATGGGAAAAAAAGATCTAAGGCGATACAGATAAAATTATACTTAAATCGTGGAGGTCGTTGATATGGAGGTTTTTCCTTTTCTAGAGATGATCCACTCCGTGGAATACAATATGAAATTTAAACACAAACATAAAAGACCATATGTGAAGTAATATCAAAACGTAAAACTACAACAAAATGAAATAGTCCTTTTGTGTTTCTGAAGAAAAAAAGGGTGATATCCGTTTTTTTCCAAAAGTAAATGTCAATCAAACAAATCAGGATAGATCCTCACCACCACAAATCTTAGAGATGGGTGTACCATAAACTCACTTAATACGTGAATGGGAAATATACATAAAGGTATCTTTCAAAATACTTCACCGTGTGTCAAACGAAAGATTGAAGCACAAGCGTACCCCAACTCACGTAATAAGAAGTTGGGATCAGCATATAAAGGTATCTTTTCCACAAAAAACTAAAAAACCATAGGTAAAGAAGACTTTTGATTTCAAATAGAGGATGAGGTATCACTTCAAAAATGGTTTATTAAAAATACAAATATTAAAAACATGTAAAATAAAATAAAAAATCCTTGAACAAGTAAAGATGAAAATTAGAAGTATTAACAGTAGTATCTCCTCTTACAGGTAAAAGGTCCGGACTGAAACCCGTAATGGATCTACTATATACCTCAAAAATATAAATCCAAGTCTCTCTTGTAATCCATAGAATGCCCACAAATCTCTCCACCAACGCCGTTTCGATCCTCCTTGGATCTTTATATTTTTCATCAAAAGTCTTCTTTACCTATGGTTTTTTTCATTTTTTGTGGAAAAGATACCTTTATATGCTGATCCCAACTTCTTATTACGTGAGTTTGGGTACGCTTATCCTTCAATCTTACGTTTGACACACGGTGAAGTATTTTGAAAGATACCTTTAGGTGGTGAGGATCTATCCTGATTTGTTTGATTGACATAAACTTTTGGAAAAAAACGGATATCACCCTTTTCTTCTTTAGAAACACAAAAGGACTATTTCATTTTGTTGTGGTTTTACGTTTTGACATTACTTCACATATGGTCTTTTATGTTTGTGTTTAAATTTCAAATTGTATTCCACAGAGTGGATCATCTCTAGAAAAGTAAAAACCTCCATATCAACGACCTCCACGATTTAAGTATAATTTTATCTGTATCGCCTTAGATCTTTTTTCCCATTGCTTTTTAATTCTCCCCCTGTAAGTGCCTAAACCTACCCCCCCTCCCCGCTCCCTAAACCTAACCCTCCCGGGGGGGTGACTAGCCCTAACCTACCCCTGGGGTTGCCTAACCCTAAACCAACCTTCCCCTAGCCTGACCCTAACCCTCCCAGGGGGGTGTCTAATCCTAAATCCCCCCCAGGAGTCCCTAACATAACCCCCTCCCTGCGGCTGTCCGCACCCGCCGCCCGGCTTACCTTCATTCGGTGTGCCAGGCGTCAGGATCCCAACGTAGGGATAATGATAGGCGGCAGGATTTTGACGCCTATTATTAGTCCCTTGGCGGGATATGACAGTCGGGAAGCTGGCGGTCGGCATTTCGCCCGCCGGCTTCCTGACTACATGCATTTTAGACTGGTCTTAAAAATATCCGCATGTTTACACCATGTATTCTCCAATTCTTTTACTGTGTAAGCCCCAACCACAATGGTCAGTAGACAATTCCTCATACCACCCAACATTTGCGAGGGTCGCACGTAAATTTGGGGGCCTTGTCATACGTCACGCCCCCAATCTTAATCATACTGGGGGCCTCCTTCCACCGCTGCTCTGCTATTTCTTCCAAAGCTGTATCCATAGATTTATCACTCCCTCTGTATCATACATGCCTACTCTCCCGGAAGTCGTGGGAGGCTCACGATTTTTCGGGTAACTCCCCGCACACCCCGTAGAGTAGGCACTTCTCCTGCATTCCTGCCCACTTCCTAGTGAAGTAGGCAGAATGGGGGAGAATTTCTAGAGGAAACGTGGATTCCCGTGTAGGGGGCGAGGCTTAATGACGCTATTCTGCAATAATCAAGTCATTTGGTCCCGCCCCTATTTAAATTTGCACCAAGGACGCAGAGTGTGAGCGGGTGGGAATTTATGTGGAATAATCCACCAGGGTAATATATCTATGTAGAGAAAAGTGATTGGACACTGACAGGACATAGATAAACAATATTTTATTGACGTCAGTACTTTGTAGGTCCACCACGTGCAGTGATTACTGCAGACACCCTTCTTGGCAAACTGTCTGTCCACAAGTTACTGGATAACAGCAGGGGGTATGTTTTGCCATTCCGCCTTACGTACACTGACCAACTGTGACACTGAAGAAGGTCGAGTCAGCCTAGAACGCACCCATCGTTCTAATTCGTCCCAGAGGTTCTCACTGGGGTTAAGATCTGGAGTCAGAGGTGGCCAGTACATCCAGGTTACCACATTTTCTGTATACTAGTCCAGCGTCACCCTGGAAACATGGCAGGTGACATTGTCATCCTGATAAAAACATTCATTGCTTCTGTAGAACTGCCACAATGAACATCTTTATACTTCTCAGAGTTAATGTGACCATGCACGGACCCATGCTAAACCAGCTACAATGCAGAGGTGTCCAATCACTTTTGTCTACATAGTGTACATTGTATATTAGAGATAATCTGGAAGAGCACACAGGGTCTTACCTTGCACCAACACTGGAATTTAGAAACCTGGAAATCCTCGGATACTGGAAATATTTAAAATAAGATTTACGTACAGGGAAAAAATATCAGCATCACTATAAATTTTAAAATATTTTATCTTCAAGTTAATATTAGATGCCGCATTGCAACACTGAGTTCTATGTACTATACAGATGGTTCAGGATCTGCTCTGAATGCTGAAGTTTTATAATCAGTGGCTATGTAGCTAACCAACAGCGGCCAAATATCTGGAGACGGAACCAGTTACGCCTCCTCCGGCCCACCTCAGCCCAGCGCCGCAGGTAGGCTCCATTTGCTGGGCGCCCACTGATATTCTGTTACCAGCGGGCGCCCAGATCTTTCCCCACAACAACACTGGCAGGTGGAGGGTGGAGCTCACTCCAGAGCTCCGGCTTCCAGCTCCTGAAGTGTGCACTATGGAAGAGATGTCATGAGGTCTCTCCCATAGTTCCGAGGAGCAGCCTGTTGGACGGCCGGGGATTCAGGTGCGGTTCTTGTGGTAAGTATTGTGTTGGGGTTTTTTTGTGTGTAAGCAGCATTACTACTGGGGGCATTACTATTGGTATCACTACTACAGGGAGCATTACTATTGTGGGCACTACTACAGGGGGCATTATTATTGATGGCATTACTATTGGGTGCATTACTATTGCAGGCATTAATATTGGGGGCACTACTACAGGGGGCATTACAGCTAGGGGCATTATTATTTGGGAATTACTATTGGGGGTACTACTACAGAGAACATTACTACTGGGAGGCATTACTACTGGGGGCACTACTACATGGGGCACTGCATAGGGGGCACTGCATATGGGGCACTGTATAAGGGGCACTACCACTATGGACACTGCATAAGGGCCACTGCCACTACTGGGGGCACTGCATAAGGGGCACCACTACTGCGGGAACTGCATAAGGGGCACTACTACTGTCGGCATTATGTGTATTAGGGGCACTACTACTGTGGGTATTGTGTATATGGGACATTACTTTGGGTTAAAAAGTTAAAATGCCCATTGGTCACAACTTAATGTACCTGCTGCTTACACACCGCTAATTTCTTCTCATGGACTCAAGGTCTAAGGATTACTATTGGGGCTAGGAAACCCATGTCAGGGGCATTATCAAAGTGTCACTTAGGATTTTAGCGAGTATTAAGTGAAGCAATAAAACATAACATATTCACTTATGTAACCATTGTGTCTGCCGGAGCAATGACAGATTTTCGGAATTATGCTGTAGAGTGAGAAAGTTACTAATCAGTGTTAGGGCACCTGGGCGCACTTACCAAACACAGGGACAGGGGTTGGGGGACAGGAGCAGTCTGTTTCTTTACAGTAGTATTCAGTTTATGGGCTTCTGCTAGATATGTTATATATTATCATATAGAAAAATCATTTATTAATTAGTGGGATAAAAGTATAGCTACAATATGGGGCCTGTTTATTTATTATCAGGTTTTAGACCCAATAATTAGAAAATGATTATTGCCAATAAGGAATGATGTACCGCATGCATGTATTTACATGCACTCGCAGGAATCTGTCCTTGCTGATTGTAAAAGTAAAGTGATCACTAATGTGACCACTTTGCTTTCAGTTTTCGGGACGTTAGTTACCAGGGCCAAGCTCTGGAATGAATTGCTCGTTTCCGCATTATTTAAGGAGAAATTTGATTGATGAATAGAGTTCTAAGGAACCTATTCATCATCACTTAATTTTTACAAAAGTTGTAAAAATTAAGTTATTGGGCCATTCATTAAGGAGGTAAAGTAGGAGATATCACAGATATCTCCTACTTACCTTCCTCTGGCGGAATGGCCCGCTGTCCCCATACACTAGTAACACAGATATCTCCTACTTACCTTCCTCTGGCGGAATGGCCCGCTGTCCCCATACACTAGTATCACAGATATCTCCTACTTACCTTCCTTTGGCGGAATGGCCCGCTGTCCCCATATACTAGTATCACATATATCTCCTGCTTGCCGTCCTCTGCCGGAATGGCCCACTGTCCCCATACACTAGTAACACAGATATCTCCTACTTACCTTCCTCTGGCGGAATGGCCCGCTGTCCCCATACACTAGTAGCACAGATATCTCCTGCTTACCTTCCTTTGGCGGAATGGCCCGCTGTCCCCATACACTAGTATCACAGATATCTCCTGCTTACCTTCCTTTGGCGGAATGGCCCGCTGTCCCCATACACTAGTATCACAGATATCTCCTGCTTAAATTCCTTTGGCGGAATGACCCGCTGTCCCCATACACTAGTATCACAGATATCTCCTGCTTATCTTCCTCTCGCGGAGTGGCCCGCTGTCCCATACACTAGTATTACAGATATCTCCTGCTTAAATTCCTTTGGCGGAATGGCCCGCTATCCCCATACACTAGTATCACAGATATCTCCTGCGCGGAGTGGCCCGCTGTCCCCATACACTAGTATGGGGACAGAATTCATCAAGCACCATAAATACAATATTTTCAGAGCTTGATTGCTGGAGCATTCGCCATCTTCCGTATGAGAAGGAGTCCTGGGTCGTGAAAAGGGATCCTTTCGGATGTCGGAGCTCTTGTGTGCATGCGTGACCTCCTCCGAGAGGAGCAATGAAAGTGTTCGGGAAGACAGCTGATTTGATGAATTCCTCCGGCGCTCTCGTCGAGAAGAAACGTTAACTATCGAAGTCCGTTCGGACAATGATAATTAACATATTGAATAGACCAATTAGTGTTTATAATTATGTTGTGTTTTTTTCATTTTTGTTTATAATGAAATTGTCCGTGTTAAATTTAATTAAGTTCACAAATTTACTTACAGTAAGAATTGTTTTTTTTTTTTTTTTCGTATCTACATACTATCGGCCGGAAAATGAAGCCCAGGATCCTCTTCACCACGTCGGGCATCTTACAGAGTTGTGCGCATTCCCCCAGGTTGGGGTCTATGAAGTTGTTCTTACTAATAGAAATAAAATACAAGGTGGTTATATAAAGTGGCCCCATTTATTTACTACCCCTGAAATGCATGAGTTTTCCGAACATTCCAGGAGAGTGGGCAACTTACGGACAAAGGTTTTTAGTTTCCCCTGCCTATACATACTATGCCAGGTTATCAGCCCCCGCCATCTTTATTAGCCCCCCTGCATTTCCTGATCACAGAGGTCATGGCATCAGAGACTGCCCCACAAACGCTGGCCAGGATTTTATTATGGATCCGTTAGAGTGCTGCCTCATGTGCACAGCACTCTAGAGCTTCAGCAGTCCCACAGCTGAACATTTAGTTCCCTGCTGACTATAGGCCGCATAGGGGAGCAAGGCCAGAAAGCATCACAGGTGGCCACATGGTGCCTGCAGACAGTTGAGGCCCCCCGTTGATAGTTACACCGATTGTCATAAGATATTCTTTAAGAGCTCTGCTAGGGGGGAGATGCTGAGCAAAGATCCTTATGCACATCAACTCATCGTAACATAAAGGGATTCTCTCCCGCTTTCCTAAGTGCCCTCCAGTCTGCTTACTGCAATGTTATCTATATATAACTAGAGAATTATCCTCATCCCTGTGCTCTGATCCATTGGAGATTCCATTCCACAGCTGGCAATATTCTCATATTATTGGCTCTGTCTGAGGTAAAAAAAACACCAAATAAATAAAAAATACTTAATTTCTATATATACTGTATATTGTTAGAGGTGTCCAGCATGGAATCTGGTATCCAGAACATTAGGTAAATCCAGAAAAAGTTCCTGTGACTGAGGACAAATTATGTGATAATTAGGGATGCAATCGGGAAGCCGGCTGACATTAAACTGACAGCTGGCTCCCGACTGTCATATCCCGGCGAGGGTGAAATTCCCGGCGTCTAGATGTATACGCTGCTCATTTCCCCGATGCCGGGAGACCGGCGCCCGGCATCCCGATCGAAGGGATGCTGGGCGCCGCGAGCGGACAGCCGTGGGGGGGAAGGGTTAGGTTTAGTGCACCCGGGCGGGACTTAGGGTTAGGCACCCCCCCGTGAGGGTTAGGGTCAGGCTAGGGGGAGGGAGGGTTAGGCACCCCCCCGGGGGACTTAAGTTTAGGCAGCGGGGAAGGGCTGGTTAGGGTTAGGCACTTACGGGAGGATTAGGGTTAGGCACTTGGGGGGAGGTTAGGGTTAGGCACCCCTAAGGAGAGTTAGGGTTAGGGGGGTTAGGTTAGTCTATACCTACCTTACAACGATCAGGATTTCCAGCGCTGTCGGGCTCACACTGCCGGGATGTGTTCCAGTGTCGTGCTGCCGCTGCCGGGAATTGAACCACCGGCCATGCGGGGGCGGTATTTCATACCGATTTTTTATATGTACTGAATAACTTTTCCCTCATTCACTTGGGTCATATAGCTCCTCTCAGTGATTACAGATGGTGGAGGCCAATGGCCATGTCTCCATGTATGTCTCTCACTTCATTCTCCTAATGCTCCCCTTAGAGATTGTTTGTCATGGCTGTTTTTTGTGACTTTCCCTTCTTGCACTTGTGTAGCAGTGCTCCTCTCAGTGACTGTAGGAGGGTCACTGGCGGGCGTATCTATAATGGGTGCAGGCTATGCAGGGCACATGGGCCCCTGGCTCCCTTTATTCCGTTGTGTCGCAGTGCTCCTCACAGTGACTGTAGGAGGATGTGATCATTAGTCCTGTCTGGGTGTACAACATTCCCTTGTATAGCAGTGCTCCTCACAGTGACTGTAGGAGGATGTGATCATTAGTCATGTCTGGGTGTATAACTTCCCCTTATTCCCTTGTGTAGCAGTGCTCCTCACAGTGACTGTAGGAAGATGTGATCATTAGTCATGTCTGGGTGTATAACTTCCCCTTATTCCCTTGTGTAGCAGTGCTCCTCATAGTGACTGTAGGTGGATGTGATCATTAGTCATATCTGGGTGTACAACTTCCTCTCATTCCCTTGTATAGCAGTGCTCCTCACAGTGACTGTAGGAAGATGTGATCATTAGTCCTGTCTGGGTGTACAACTTCCCCTCATTCCCTTGTAGAGCAGTGCTCCTCACAGTGACTGTAAGAAGATGTGATAATTGATCCTGTCAAGGTGTATGACTTCCCCTTATTCCCTTGTAGAGCAGTGCTCCTCACAGTGATTGTAGGAAGATGTGATCATTGGTAATGGCTGTGTTTATGACTTTCCTCTCATATTTTTATGTTTTCTCTTGGTTTTTCCATACTTTTGTCATATTATAATTATAAATATGACAAAACCCTTTTTATTTTTTCTGTTCTTTTTCACTTCAATATGAAAAGGGGGTCTATTTACTAAGCTTTGTTAGGAGATAAAGTGAACGGTACCTTACCACCGTTCACTTTGGCCCGTAATCAATTTGAGCCGAGCTACGGCCCGGACTTAACGCTGCCTTCGCCTGTTTTGTAGGTGTTAAAGTATCGCGCGCGTGCCCGCGTATCCCCGTATTCAATTTTAAAGTAGGCGAAAACGGGACCTGGCGATACTTGGATCGGCGTTAAAAAACTGGAATTTTCGGGAAATAATCCTAGGACCCCCCCAAAAGATGTCCAGACATGGGGGATCACTATGGGTACCCCCGTTTTTGACTGCAAAAGAAAAATCGGGTTTTAAATAGCCGCTGCAGGTGTTTTTTTTCTTGACTTTGAAGAAGTGATGCAGAAGAGCACTTAGCTAATTTTTTTCGTTTTTAAAAATGGTCCCATCAAATTTGGGGTACATGAAAATGGGTACTAGCATATTTTTAAGTCCCAAAACGCATTTTTATAAATTCTGCAAAAATGCACCTGCCACGGCTATTTGAAACCTCGACTTCCTTCAGGAGTTAAAAATGGGGGTACCCATAGTGATCCCCCATGTCTACACATGTTTGGGCGATTCACACCACGTAGGAACTGTCAGTAGCCGGAGCCAATCAGCGGCCGCTCTACAGTCAGTGCAGCCGCTGATTGGCTCTCGGGAAGTGCCAGCTCCATGCATGTTCCGTCAGCTGGCATTCGGGAGCTATCAGTATGTGTGGCAACACACATACTGATAGCTGTTGTGTGGGTCGTGTAAACTCGTTTTTTTGTTTTGCTAAGTTCCTGGATTACTGCGGAGACCGGCGCCAGGATATAGGTGAGTATGAATTTTTCTTTGCAGACCCATTCATTGAGGACAATCTACTGGACAAGGGGACAGACACATCTGGTATAGGTAAGTATGTGTGAATGGGTAGGTGTGTGTAATAAAGTTATACTGTCACGGTGTGTGTGTTTTGTCTTTTTTTAACTATTTATTTTACAGTGAAGTTACAGGTGCCGCATGTCTGCTGGCACTTGTTGTTCCTCAAGTGCAAAATGGTAGGCATGCTGTCACTTGTAGTTCCACTGTAAAACACAATAGTTTTACATTATTTGCCCCCCCCCCCATTACATCCATACCCACCAAACCAGAGGTATGGGGAAGAGCCCCAGGCTTCAGCGTAAGCCTGTGGTGCTCGGGAAGGGGGGACCCAGAGATCACCGGCTTGCGCTGACCGATTTGGGATGCTAATGCTTTGGACCTGGAGCCCCGGTGATTGGGTCTCCTGGCTGTGGCATTACACCCCAGTCGGTTGGGTCTGGTGCAGGTCTTAACTATAGGGGGATCCCCACGTTTTTTTTCCAACTATATTTAAAACCAGAACTGGTCCCTGCAGCCTTGGGTTGGTTTCTAAAATACGGTGGAACCATACACAATTTGTTCCCCATATTTTTAGAAACCACCACTGCCTGGCAAGCCTGGGGCTGGTTTGGCTTTTGGGGGGGAACCTTATGTAATTTTTTTTGTAAATTTTTACCCCGTTTTTTTACAGGTTAAACAAAAGGGGAATTTTCAGGAAATATTCTAGGGAACCCCCTAAAGATGTGCAGATATGGGGGATCACTATGGGTACCCCCATTTTTAACTCCTGAAGGAAGTCGGGGTTTCTAATAGCCGCAGCAGGTGCATAAATGCGGCTTTGAATAAGGTGATGCAGAAGAGCATTTAGGAGTTTTTTTAGGGCAAAACAACTATGCCCATCAAATTTGGGGTACTTGAAAATGGGGTTCAGCATATTTTAAACTTGCTAAAGTGACTTAAACAAATCGTGAAAAATCCACCTGGCGCAAACACCTGCAATCAAAAAACACATGGGGCATACTTGGGGACCCCCCAGAGTCAAATTCTCTAGTTTTTAAGTTTGTGCCCCAACTTTTTTTTTTTCGCCCCCTTTTTCAAAGTAAATTTTTGGGGTGTCCTTAAGTTTTGTTTTTTTTACACAGATTACCTTTGGGGGACTGACTGAAGGCTGCACGGCGTTTCTCGAAATGTTGCACCCCAAAACCCCAATTCTGCACTTTTTACCGCCTGTCATTCATAGGCGATACTTTACCGCCTAGGCGGAAAGTCTTTGAAGTTGAATACGGGGTAAAACCAAAACAGGCGATAATGACGTCATCATCAGTAAATTACTGCGGATCCGGACTTAACGCCTCAAATTGAATACGGCCCTTTATCTCCTAACAAAGCTTAGTAAATAAACCCCTATATAACACAGAGCAGCATTTTCATGTACCATACCCTGACAGTGATTGTTACCAGCCAATTGTGCAGACATCACATAAATGTACTTCATACACAGTCTAATTAATGTTCGCATTTCACTTTTTCAGATAATTGCTGACTACAATACTTAAATACCTGTACATGGCTTAACTGTGTATAGTGTGCATGTTCTCTTCATGTTTGCATGGTTTTCTCCCACATGCCACAAACATACTGAAAGGTTAATTGGATTCCTTCTAAATTAACACTAGTCTCCATGTGTGTATGTTAGGGAATTTAGGGGGAGATGTTTCAAGCCGCAGAGTGGGATAAAGTTACGCAACGCAACCGGTCAGCTCCTGTCATTTATCTAGTGCAGCATTTGAAATGTTAGATGCTGATTGGTTGCATTGGGCAATTACACCACTTTATCTACAGTGGTGCTTGGAAGTTTGTGAACCCTTCAATATTTTCTATATTTCTACTGAAATTTGGCCTAAAGCTACCTCAGATTTTCACACAAGTCCTAAAACTAGATAAAGACTAAAGCACCTGCCGAGCCTGTCAGTGAACGTAAGTTTAGCAGGGTGGAAATAGTGGACAGGCGGTAGGAGGAGCGGTCGGGCCCCCAGAGTATCCGGGCCCGGGACTCCAGGCCCGGCCGTCCCCCTTGATGGCGGCCCTGTTAGCAGATACTGTATTTTGAAGGTGAAATTAGAGTCAGGTATTTTCAATCTATTGGATGGCAATCAGGTGTGAGTGGACAACTTGTCTTTTTAAAAGAACAGGGATCTATCAAAATCTGATGATCACAACACATGTTTGTGGAAGTGTATCAGGCCATGAACATAGGAGATTTCTAAGGACTTCAGAAGAAGAGTTGTTGATGTTCATCAGGCTGGAAAATGTTACAAAACTATCTCTAAAGATTTTGGACTCCATCAATCAACAGTCAGACAGATTGTGTACAAATGGAGAAAATTCGAGATCATTATTACCCTCCCCAGGAATGGTCGGCCAAAAAAGATCACACCAAGAGCAAAGCCTCAAATAGTTTGCAAGGTCACAAAGGAACCCATTGTAACCTCTAAACAACTGAAGGCCTTTCTCATGATGGGCTAATGTCAATGTTCATGAGTCCACCATCAGGAGGACACTGAACAACAATGGTATGCATGGCTGAAAAAGCATGAAAAAGCAAAAAAAATGAACATTGCTGCCCATCTGCAATTTGCTAAAGATCACCTGGACAAGCCTGAAAACTATAGGAACAATGGCCCTCATTCAGAGCCACTCGCTATTTGCGGTCGTTCGTTCTAAAACAAGGGGTGGCTATTCAAATGATCCGTTCGCAAATTGCAGTCTGTGCACACCTCTAAGTCTGAACGAGCGAGCAAAACATACGCTCGTTTATTTGTTAAAAACGCCCCCTGGCCGCTCGCACCATACGTCATGTCCGCTATTTATTAGATTAATCGAGTACATCGTACAGCGTATGAACTGCTCGCTATTCTTGTGGTTGGTTTTTTCAACCGCTATTTTGCGAGCAGTTCTGAGTTAAAAAAAACCAAGTGACGTGGTCAATGACGCTGCTGTATTAATTATGCACACCCTTAAAACGCCCGTTTTGACCTTTAAGCACGTCTGCGTTCTGATCTCCACTCCCCGTTTACAAGCACCTTCCCCTGTTACCACCCACATACGCCTCATTCTGTCACTCAAAATAGCAGGCACTCGCTATATAGCGTACAAACGATTTTCAGCCGCACTGACTGGTTCGCGCATGCGTACTAAAAACCGTACGCATGCGCAGATGTGCGAACATCGCTCGGAACGAGCGTACGGCCGCTAGCGAGCGGCTCTGAATGAGGGCCAATGTTTTGTGGACAGATGAGTCCAAAATAGAGCTTTTTGGTTTAAATGAGAAGCATTATGTTTGGAGAAAGGAGAACACTGCATTCCAGCATAAAAACCTCATACCATCTGTGAAACACGGTGGTGGTGGTGTTATCATGGCTCGGGCCTGTTTTGCTGCATCTGGCCCAGGACGACTTGTCATCATTGATGAGACAATGTATTCTGAATTATACCAGAATATTCTAAGGAAAATGTCAGGACATCTGTCCATGAGCTGCGTCTCAATAGAACGTGGGTCATGCAGCAAGACAACGACCCAAAGAACACAAGTCATTCACCAAAAAATGGTTAAAGAAGAATACATTTTAAGTTTTGGAATGGTCAAGTCAAAATCCTGACCTTAATCCAATCGAAACGTTGTGGAAAGACCTGAAGCGAACAGTTCATGGGAGGAAACCCACCAACATAACAGAGTTGAAGCTGTTTTGTACGGGGAAATGGGGTAAAATTCCTCCAAACCGATGTTCAGGACTAATCAACAAGTATCGGAAACATTTAGAAGCAGTTATTGCTGCACAAGGGGGGTCACACCAGATACTGAAAGCAAAGGTTCACATACTGTTGGCACTCACAGATATGTGATATTGGATAATGTTCCTCAATAAACAAATGAACACGTCTATTTTTTTGTCTCATTTGTTTGATTTGCTTCTCTTTCTCTACTTTTAGGACTCGTGTGAAAATCTGAGGTAGTTTTAGGCCAAATTTCAGCATAAATATAGAAAATTCTGAAGGGTTCACAAACTTTCAAACACCACTGTATCTCCAAGGCTTGGTACATCCCCCTTTAGACTGTAAGCTACAACAGGGCAGGGACTGATATGAAACCCAAATATTCTCTGTACAGTGCTGAGTAAATTGGTGGTGTTATATAAATAAATGATTATTCTTCCAGGGTGCTATGTTTAAATGTATTTACCCCTCACCCTAATATCCAGCTTTCACTACTTGTACTCAGCACATGCCACTTACAACTTATCTGCTACGGTTTTCCCTTTGTCTCCAAGAACCGCCTTCCAGAGCAGCTCATATGCATAACCCACTCGTGGAGGCCTGAACAAGATGAGCTGAAAAGAAAAATTTAATTTTAATAATTTTATATAATCTAAAATTGGTGAAATATAAGTAATGTAAGCAGTAAATGTAGAAGTGAAGAGGAAATTGTTGTTGGAATACTACAACAATTCTAGTCTTAACATTGCTTAAGTAGTTACACTGGAGGTACTGCAGGTGGTGCTGTTACCAACATGTTACTAGATGGTCTTTCAGTCTAGTGCAAATCGACTCCATGTTAGTTACTAGTTATGCTGTGTCTGTATGGTGATAAACCGGCACTGTTCATACTACAGTTTTGCTTCATAAACCTTCTATGTTTGTTTGATGACTGATCAAAGAAGCAAGGTTATAGGACCAGGCACCATGCATCCCAGTCACCATACCTGGCACGAGAATACTGCAAAGGGCATGTGGGATGCACTACAGAAGCTGCATGAATGATCCAGTTTAAACAGAAAATTATTCCTAAGAAAACTTTACCAAATGAGACTTGGCAAAGCAAAGGACACTCAGAAGCATGTAAATGCAATACAGGAGACAGTCTATAGGTGAGGATAGAAAGTGCAATAATGTAGTACAGGTTGAGTCTCCCATATCCAAATATTCTGAAATACGGAATATTACGAAATATTGAATTTGTTTCACATGACTGAGATATTGAAACCTATACTTTTTGATGGTTCAATGTACACAAAGTATGTTTAAGGCACAACATTATTACAATTATTGTATAAAATTACCTTCAGGCTTTGTGTATAAGGTATATATAAAACATAAATTAATTTTACATATGTTCACAAACTTTGTTTGAGCCACAAAATTATTGAAAATATTGTATAAAACTACCTGCAGGCTGTGTGTATAAGGTGTATATAAAACATAAATGCAGTCTGTTTAGATTTGGGTCTCATTCCCAAGATATTTCATTATGGTATGCAATTATTCCAAAATACGGAATATTCTAGTAAGGACATTTATGTGCTTACCTGTTAAATCCTTTTCTTCAATTCCATAGGACACAGGCTTTACGCTTGGTATAGGTTGGTGAGTAGGAGTCTAGGCACCAAATAGTTAAAACTCTTTACCCATGAGCCCCTGCTCCCTCACCCCCATGACCCTCTCCCAGCCACAGGCAACTCAGTTAAGTTAACATGCCTAAAGCAAGAAGGAGGAGAAGGAAGAACGAGTCACATACAGGTCCAAAAAATCTCCTTTTCTTCTTTCTCCATAGGGGACACAGGCTTTACCCTGGGATATCCCAAAGGTAATCTCCTAAGGGAGGGAACGCTCCTGAGCTGCACTGAGAACTCTTCTCACAAAAGTCCCAACAGAAGAGGCGAAGGTATCAAAGGAATAGAACTTCACAAAGGTATGGGCAGAGGACCACTTGACAGCTTTACAAAGTTGCTTCGCAGAGGCACCATGTCGAACTGCCCAAAAATATATATATATAGTAAATACTGCTAGTGCATGCATGATAATGTACCAGATTAAGAACAGCTATGCATTATAGAAAATACATCATAGTCCTGTGAATTATAACATATGTATAATGTATAATTCAAGTTCACAGCTTGGAACCTGATCCCTAGAGGAGAGATTGGCCCCCAGGCAGTAGGGCCTACCAGGGGTTTGCTCTGTGGGCCAGTCTTAACCTTGACATGTACCGGAAAGGGCCCCATCTGCGTGCTCCTCTCACCTTGTGTCCAGCATCCTCTAGAAGATGTTTGGTTTCTAGAAGAACTCGTCTCATACCGGGGTTCGCCTGGAAATATCCGTCCTCTTCATAATATCCAATTCGGAGAGGTTTGGTAGAGGAGTAAATCTATAGAACAAAGATCAGCGAGATGAGGGTGTGTCGTAGTGTTGGTCACTAAGTGAATTATAAATTCTGTACTAAGCTCCCGAAAGATATACCCCGTTTTCTGCTGTAAACATGATATTATTATGGTTTTCTGTGGAAATCGGTATAAATCTCACTCCTCCCATGGGAACATCAGAGTTAGGGAGCCCTTCCCCTATCCCCATACACTCCTCACCTATTATATATGTGTGTGTGTCTCATTACCTCCTCATTGAAATGAAGGGGTGGCAAATTTGGGTCCAGGCGAAAAAACTCATCACACCATAGAGCCCTCATGGAAAGTACCAGAGCGTCCACATCTCTCGCCATAGGTCCTGTGCATAGTGACACTGAAATAACAGATACATAATAAATGTTCACCCTTTTTACACTCCATCGCAGTCTGGGCAATAGGAGATACCAAAAAAACGTCCAACCCCAATATAATGTATTACTATCTGTGCAACAGACATGCAACAAATGCGTACCTCTTATATCCTATTACTATCATAGAAATAACACACATGCAACACATGTACACAGTACCTGTTACATCCTATTACTGTCATAGATATAACACACACATTGTACAAATATGCACCCTCTCTTACACGTTTTTAATGTCACCATTGACTCCCATTAAAAGTGTACCTCTCTTGTACCCCATTACCCTCACTGAAGTAACAGACATATAATACTCTGTGCTGTGTACCGGTATCTCAGTTTACAGCACAAAGGAGCAGCTGACTGGGGTCACAGAGCATGAGCCCAGCGATCAGCTGACAGGAGTCCCGAAGGAGCTCACTGATCACCAGCCCCTGGTGCAGGTGAGTGTTATTTATTTATT
The DNA here is from genome assembly GCA_031769625.1 of Taudactylus pleione. Taxonomy (NCBI): domain Eukaryota; kingdom Metazoa; phylum Chordata; class Amphibia; order Anura; family Myobatrachidae; genus Taudactylus; species Taudactylus pleione. The sequence goes on along the minus strand of JAUIMM010002955.1, from coordinate 22,073 downwards.
TTATTCTGATTATTTTTCTATGTAATCAGCCTGTGGTCTATCAGCCACACATGGCTGATTACAGAAGCCTGCTCCAGGCCCTGCTTTTCCTGTCAGCAGGCAGGGAAGGCTGAGCTGGAGATGGGAAAATGGGGGAAAAGCCTGCATAACGCCATCTCTAAATAGCGTTATTATAGCAGGACTCCATCCCCTGCATCTTTTCACAATTTCTTTTAGTAATCTGAAACAGATCACATTTTCCCTTCCAGGTATGGGTAAGGCGATATGCCTACTAAAACAGTGCAAATTTAAGGGCCGTGGAGTAGTTTTTATGAAAACTGCTCCAAAAGCTCTTTAATACATTTAAGTTATACTAAAATCAGTGCTCGAAGTGGGAATTTAGAGGTGGGGGTATGGAAATTTGAATAGCCCCCCAGCAGCACACTACACACCCCTTCTTCCCCACTGAGCTGTGGAGTGATCTCCAGGGTTCCCTTAATTGGGAGCTTGTCTAGGCTGTATTATGGCTGACGCTCCTGAACAGGAGAGTCATAGCAGCTGAGCTGTGTCTTCTTGTTTCTGCATCCAAGAGTACCGACAGCAGAGCAGCAGTTGTCCCACCCCTGAACCAGCTCATCAGGTGAACAACTGCCTGTCAAGGATCCGCGACGCTGGTAACTTTGGATGACAGGGGTACAGGGGCGGATCCAGGAAAAAATTACAGGGGGGGGCACCATGATTGACATGTGTGGTGTGGGGGGGGTGCCAACTGTGTGAGGGAGTGTGGCCCATGTGCTCACTGTGAATATAGGGTCCGTATATATAGATAATTGTATCATATACAACAATATATATGGTATATAGTTCTACTTTTACTTTGAGCAGCTCAGTGGATTAATGGGCATATTCAATTAGCGGCGAAAAGTCAGTTTCTGCGGAAAAGTATTGCGAGTGACGTCATTTCGCCATGTGAAAAGTTTCCTCCGTATTCAGGGCCTGATTCAGAGCCGGACGCTCTTTGAGAGCGCTCGCTCTGAATCAGGGCGTCCCTTTTTTTTTTTTAAAGACAGCCTCCTGGCCGCTCGCATAGCTGTGGAAGACCACCCACAGCTTATGCGAGCGGCCAGGTGATGGTCGCGATGGTCAAGACCATCGTGCTTGCGACGAGACCCTTGTGGTAGGGTCTCGTGGCCGCAAGCCCCAGTGGACTTCCTACTCTAATAGAGCAGGAAGTACACCTACTGACATCACGAGTGATGTCAGTAGGGCCGCCCACAAATGGCAGGCATTCCTGCAGGAACGCCTCCGTTTGCCCAGCCAACCCCCCCTGCCCGCCTCCAAAACAGGGCAAGCTGCCCCGCTTTGGTGCGAGACCCGTAACGACGGAGCGCCCGTCGCTGGCCGGGTCTCACGCATGCGCACGCCGGAGCCGGCTCCAGCGTGCGCAGGGGGGGACCATTGACCTGTTTGCGAGTGCTGTGCACTCACGAGCAGGTCTGAATCAGGCCCAGAATTCCATAGACTTTTCGCCGCTGCGGAAAGTCAATGTATTGGAATAGGCGAAAAAGTTCCGCCTATTAATAGGTGTTTTGGGGTGCAAAGTAGCGAGAACCCCCCTGCAAGCTTGGGACAGATCCGCAAAGGTAAACTGCATCAAAAAAAGTTTAAAAAAATACTTTAGATCACCCCAAAAATTTACTTTAATTTTGGGGGCGAAAAATTCGAAATTTGGGGGACAAACTTAAAAACTAGCGAAATAGACTCCAAGGGGGTCCCCAAGTATGTCCCAGGTGTTTTTAAGATTGCGGCAGGTGGATATTTTACGTTTTTTAAAACTTCACTTTAGCAACTTTAAAATATGCTAGCACCCATTTTCATGTACCCCAAATTGCTGGGACTAGTTATTTTCACCAAAAAAAACCTGTTAACTTGTACCCGCTCCACCCCCCTCTTGATGCCCCTGTGTACGGCGCATGTGATGTATTGTTACATCGCTTGACACATCGTTTGGTCACACCGTCGTATGGTGTGTACCCAGCTTTAGAGGCCATTTTCTGCTCCTGTTAAAATATATCATTGATTACAATCTGTCACATGACCTCAATAACAGCACTAATATAGATATGTTTTATTAATACAGAATACTAACAATTTATTAATATATTGTTTTAAGAAACAAGTGGCCCTGTGTGCAATACCCGCTAGTACCCTCCCCCTTTTTGTTGTGTCTCCATTTCCCCTCGCCCCCCCAAAAAAACAATCAATCAATCAGTAGTTTATAATAAAATAAAAATCTGAATTTACTTAAAAGTTCACGTTAGCATTAGCAGCACAAACCTTTATCAGTGAGGGTCCGAGGGACAGGAGCCAGGAGATGCAAGAATAAACTATATTAATAAGTAGGCTATGAGCTGTCAATCACTGACAGTCAATGCACATCATTTCTGCACTGATTGTCAACAAGTGACAGCTCTGTATCAGTATATGTATACAGTAGTTTCTTCTTGCTGCAGTGGCTGTCATCTCTGTCAGGCTGACCTTGGACCCCAGCCCTGCTGTGCTGTGTTGTGTGTGGGTGCGGAGCCGTGGTGCTGTGTGAGGGGGCGGAGCCATGGTGCTGTGTGTTCTACAACAGAAGCAGCACTTGCCGGGGCTTCTAGTGAGTGTTTGCTGCTCTCTGTGCCTGTCGCAGACAGCAGTTCCAGTGGCTGCGCCGTGGCTCCTCCTCTACTCATGACAGGCGGCTCCTAATCTCATCAAGGGTGCGCGGCATAATGTCACATAAAAGTCAGGAAGGCAGCTGTTGCCAAGCCGACAGACTCAGTACTATGCTGTAGTCCTGTAAAGTAATTTAAAAAAAAAGTGCCCAAGAATGACAGGGGAGGTGCCTCAGTGCCACCCTCCTGAGTCCGCCACTGCAGGGGTATGACTCACTCGGTATCACTCACTCAAATCCGGCGCCGGGCGTGAGCCAATGAGAAGCTTACACTTGGTAGCTTCTCATTGGCTGGAAAGCAGCGTCTGGCTCGCAGCCGAGCCAGTCTTAAGAAGCTTCCCATTCTTGATTGGCAGCTGGTCTACGAGCCAGGATTGGCTGGCGACCAGTGCCAACTTTGAACTGCAGTGCGGGACCCGATGCTAGTCCCAGCTCAGTCCCAGCACTGACTGCCGCTTGTTGAGATGTGTCCCCAGCGGGACACATCTTACACAATGCTGCTGCTGTTCCTGCGCTATGGGATCCCATACTCGATCCCAGCGCTGGGGTGCGATCGCTGGGCCGGCGGGTCCCCACAGCAGTCGCACCCTCCGTAGTTAGGGCGGACTCAGAAGCGCCCTCCAGTGACCGGCGCCCCTAGGCAGCTGCCTAAGCTTGCCTAGTGGAAGAGCCGGCCCTGGCCGCAGCAGTGCATGTTGGAAGATTTATTGGTCACAATACTCTATGCAATTATCGGCCTATTCCACCGATAATCTACATATTGGGCTCATAATTGCATAATTTATGCCCGCCATAACATACAATATTAAATTAAACCAACCAGATACAATTTCCAACATCTATTCATCCACAAATAATATGCAAATTTTACCTGCAGTCATTCCATCAATGCACGCCCGGACTCCACGAAGGCTGCAAAATGAAATATTATATATTATATAGGGCTAACAATTAATATTTAACTTTAAATCCTGACTACATGTCTTTAGTGCAAATTGATGTTATTTCATCTACCATGACTGAATATTGTGCTAGAAATTAATATAATCCCATCCATCTTGACCAAATATTGTTCTAGAAACTGATATTACCGTACCTACAATTCTCTGACCATGCATTCTGCTAGAAATTCATATTCTCATATACTGTACGAATCGGTCCAGTTGTAAATAGTTTATGCACCATTATTTGTGCTGGGTTACCTGGGGAATTGGGTCTAACGGGAACCTTGGAATTCACTAGGAATCCCCTGCAAAAGAAGTGATGGACATTAGCCCAGGGAACTCTGCTCATGGCAGCTACTGATGAAGAGGAGGAGGATCAGAAACTGGTGAGGGGCTGGCAGCACTTTGTCATAGTCCATATAGATTCGCCCATTTCTACCCACTGTACATTCTTGGGAATTGCTCCAGGATCTGCTCAACGATTTCAGTTTGTGGATTGTGTACTTAAAAAAAAAAGTTGCTACCTACAGCATAAAATTAAATGTTTTGTTTTGGAATATATTGGTCAAGAATGATTCACTACAGTTTGTGGGCCGCACCATAAGACCATTGCACACCCGTTTTATGCTACATAGAAGAATTTTAAATAAATATCCAGACAAATTATATTATATCAGAATGGTTCTCTAAAAAATGCTTCCATCAAAGGAATTGAGGGCATGATTCACTACCTTAAGCAATTACATATGCAATAGCAATTACGCACGCAGTTCAACTACGATAGTATGCTAATACATTGCGATCACAATGCCCTCGCAGCACTTCCCAAGGAGGCCCACTATACTCAGCACACATCCGTAATGTTTAGCAAGCCTGCAAAACCATCGGTACAATCGAGTACCATCGCAGCCTCGCGCACATCAGAAATTGCTAACAATGCACACTATTAGATCTCAGACTGCGTAGGCCATCGCAGTGGATAATTTATGCACGCCCCAGCAACGGCGTTCAAATGCACTGGCACACCACCGTTCGCCTCCCCACAGTCCCGATAATAATTGGCCGATTGGGTGCATAATCGCAGTTGCGTAAGGTAGTGAATCAGCCCCCGGGAACATTAAAGTGACCAATAGGGGAGGAGATCGCTGTAGCCTTTTCTGTAAGAGAGAAGCCTATTGGATTTTTTGGCTACAGATCCTCACCCGTTTGGGACTGAATGACACTATAGAATTAAACAATCTCTAGGAATTTTAATTACTAGGATATTGCTTGATGTCTGGAATTAATTTTATGTTTTTGTTGAATTTTCTTCTCTCGACTACTAATTATATATATATCGCTGAACATCAAAACAAATTGTATTTTCATTGAACACTAAAACATATCTTCTCCACTATTTTATTAATGACCAGCCCCATGGAATGGGCAGGTTCTCCATCTGAATATGAGTATGCGAGCGGTCAGGGGCGTTTCTAGAGAGGAGGGGGCCCGTGTGCAGTCTCCGACACGGGCCCTCTCCTCTCTCTCCGGTGAGTTGTGCGCGGCCAGCGCCGAAGTTATAGACTCTGGGCACTAGGGTGTGCCCAGAGTCTATAGAGTTTGCACAGGTCACCAGGAAAATGGGTGTGCAGTGCGGGGCCCCCCTGGACCCAGGGGCCCGTGTACCCCGCACACCCTGCACCCATTGTAGATACGCCCCTGCGAGCGGTTCAGCGTCTTTGCACTTAACCCCATGCAACGACACTCCCAGACAGGCCCGGCATGGATGGTGGACTCGAGTTCATTCCTGAGTGGGTGGTGAGCAGTATTGCCGATGGAAATTTTGCATTGAATCATGTGGTAACCAGCCTACACTGTCCTATACTTGGTACTACACCTGTAACTGAGGGTCCTTTTAATGTTTTTATGCAATTAAAACATTTATGCACTATGGAGCGCCCCCTATCTTTCTTTTTAATTTAGTGATATATATTTATTATATTAACAAGTATATTGGCCCCGGCATATGCTATCACCTCCCCAGCTTTGCTCCACCCTGCCCCAGCAGTGTTGCAGCTGCTCATACTGTTCTCACCCGCCTCCCTCTGATACTAGGCAGGGGAATAGCGAGGGTGGTTCCAGTGGAGCATGAGCTCTGGGCGCCAAAATGGACAGAGGGCGCCATTCAGGTTTCCCGGGAATTCTTGGGGCGCTGCACAGTATGACGGCCGCCTGTTAGTTTTATCTCGGTTTCTTTGCTCTATATCCTAAATAAGTTACAGATTGGAGATCCGTTTCTACATTTTATGCTCCCTCAAGCTGCCCAGATTGTCCCCCTCCGGCCCCCCCCTCCTCTGTGATCATCTTCTGTCACCTCTCCTTTACTGTCAGATTAATTACATTCACTTCTCACCTCTTTAATTCCCTCCCCTATCTACCATGGGATCGGCTCTTTGCCCCTCCCCTCTCCGTTCTTATTGGCTTCTGTCACCACCCCTCTCCTTTTCTTATTGGCAGGTATGAGTTTTAAAAAAAACTCACTGCTTTGCTATGTAAAGTAATGAGGTGTTCCTAGGCATGACCACAAAATGTTATTTAAAAGATCTTTTAAAAGATACTGGGCTCTATTTATTAACATTATTTTTACTAAAATAAAGTGAAAAAGGGTGTTTTCACACCCTTTTCACATTATTTTAGTTTCACCTGAATTTATTACAGGGCAATTGGAGTAGAATTAGTAAAATTCTACTCCAACCCCCAGTATCACTTATTTTTAGTAAAGCAGATCGCATTTCCCATAATTGTAATGGGAAATGTGATCTGTGTGAAAGTTACTAAAAATAAATTGTAAAAAAATACCGGGGGAAGCCCTGTGATAATAACGCCACCTGGAGGTGGCGTTATCCAGGGTCTCCCCCGGTTACCGGGCTCCCACTCTGCTCTAACAGGGAGAGTAGAGGCGGGAGCCGGTACCAGTATTCAGCTATGTGGTCTAAATAGACCGCAAGCTGATTGCTGTAAACAAAAGAAAAAAAAAATTAAACATTTTTTTTTTTACTTACCTGAATCCAGGGACCGGTGATCGGGCCTCCGGTGATGGCTCCTCTCCGGTCAGCTGGTCTCCCACAGTGCACTGGGGCCCGGTCATCAGGTGATATATTTATTTTTATAACAATATATGCAGGAGGAATAGGGCTCACCTCTGTCTGCTTGAAGTTGGCTTAAATCCAGCAATTCCACAAACACTGGACGGGAGGCGAATGCTGCCAGCAAGGTCACTTCCAATACCAAGAATTGAACCTCCACCACCAATCAATGCCCCCTCCCCACCGGAAGATCCTGATACCACCTTGGCTCTGTTATGGGGGTTTAGTGTGTGTCCGTATATTGGGTTACTGGTTTCACAGCTACAGTAGGAGAAAGCGGTAGAGAGTATTATGTAATAGTACATAGCATTAATAAATTCCTAATACAGAAAATGTAGATAATGGATGCGTGATTAGAATATTCAGCAAAGGATGGAAATTATATATTATGTACATATAAGAGTTTCACATAACAAGAGTAGATTTTACAGTCCAGTGTTCTCCATGTGCAGACTGTTGGTAAAGAGTTGTGTATGCATTACCTTACCCATGATCCTCTGCCAGTAGTGGATGGACATGTGTAAATCCTGTTCAAATCCCCTTTAACCGGGTATACACTAGATGATATTGTGGATCGGACTATATATCGTCCACATCGGGCAGTGTGCATCCACTATGTCACTGACGATGCTGGCTCCTGGGCATCGGCAGCGTAGTCACCCATCGGACCTGCATGCAGGTCCAACAGGCAATATCGTCAACTGGGGGCCATGCTGCTGAATGGCCCCCGAAGTCACTCCCGGCATACTCACTTGCCGATGTCAGAACTGCCACCTGGATCCGCCTTACTTGACATCGGCTGGGTACTCATCGTTAAGTGTGTAGCCAGCATAAGACTGTGCACTGCTTAGTGGACTGTGCCCCATAGTAAGGGTGACTGTTAGCTGCACTCCAGGGCAAGAAACAATAAATGATCTTTCCAATCCCATGGGATCTATGTGTGAAGAGTGTGAGATAATAGAAGTGCCATGAATTGAGTTTAAGTAGTTTAAAATCCAACCCCAACCAAACTACTAAGAAGTCTATATCAGTATGATCAGTGCCTCAATGGAGTTCAAGCCCAACAGGATAGTTCTGACCTTGTCTGACTGGATGAGGACTAATAGTACAGATACAGGACCCGAATATAAGTCACACTCAGGTCCAAATGCGACCACATTCAGAATATTGACTGTGTATGGGCAGTCAGCTACATATCACGAGAATCAGGCTTACAGAGAGAGAGCAGCAGATACGAGATACAATAAGCAGAGTTTCAAGTGGGAGATGAGCTGAGCTAGACACATGTGGAACTACAGCAGTGTTTCCCATCCTCAGTCCTCAGAGTTCCCTAACAGTACGTTGTACAGACTAGAAGATCTGGAAAACATGCACTGTTGATGGTCCCCGAAGACTGAAGTTGGGAAACTTGAACTATAGAGATACTGGGGCTGATGTAGATTTGGACACATTTTGTGCAGTTTGCATGGGATGAGTCTGAGCCACGTGGAACACTGAATAGGCAGCTAGGTACACTGCCATCGAGCACCCAGATCACATAGACCTGGGGATAGGAACTACCAGCAGAAACAGCAGAGACTTCTTGAATTTACCATAAAAGAGTCTGAGGAACATTTGTCTTGGCAAACACAATGGCTCCTTGTTTCTTAAAAACCTTTACCAGGACGCTGTCCTCTTCCTCCACATCATCGAGGTACTGCACAAGGCCGCAAGTGGAAGGATGGCCCTGAAAATCCAACAAAGGTGCTGTTAAAAGGGCGTCCGTGATTCACAGGTGAATCAGTTTGAGCCTTTTATTAAAGGTTCTATTCATTATCACTTATTTCTACAAAAGCAGGTGAAAATTGACATTTTCACCTGCTTTTGTAGAAAATAAGTTTTCAGGCCATCCATCAAAAAGGTAATGCAGGAGACATCACAGATATGTCCTGCTTACCCTCCTCTCGGGGAATGGCCCGCTGTCCCCATACACTAGTATCACATCTATCTGCTACTTACCTTCCTTCCTCTCGCGGAATGGCCCACTGTCCCCATATATTAGTATCACAGATATCTCCTGCTTACCCTCCTCTTGGGGAATGGCCCTCTGTCCCCATATACTAGTATCACAGATATCTACTGCTTACCCTCCTCGCGGGGAATGGCCCGCTGTCCCCATACACTAGTATCACATCTATCTCCTACTTACCTTCCTTCCTCTCGCAGAATGGCCCTCTGTCCCCATATACTAGTATCACAGATATCTCCTGCTTACCCTCCTCGCGGGGAATGGCCCGCTGTCCCCATACACTAGTATCACATCCTCCCGAGGAATGGTCCGCTGTCCTCATACACTAGTATCACATCTATCTCCTACTTACCTTCCTTCCTTCCTCTCATGGAATGGGCTGCTTTCCCCATATACTAGTATCACAGATATCTCCTGCTTATCCTCCTCTCAGGGAATGGGCCGCTGTCCCTATATACTAGTATCACAGATATCTCCTGCTTACCTTCCTCTCAGGGAATGGCCCGCTGTCCCCATACACTAGTATCACAGAAATCTCCTACTTACCTTCCTCTCAGGGAATGGCCCGCTGTCCCCATACACTAGTATGAGGAGACAAATTTATTGAGCGCCGGAAATACTATATTTTTGGAGCTTGCCTGCGGGAGCATTCACCATCTTCAGATGATATGTGCTCCTGCTCGCAGCGCACACCTCGCTCCTCCATATTGGAAGGAGTTCCGGGTTGCAAAGAGGGATCCGAAACCCCTGTTTGGCTGCTTCCGCCAGACGCCAGGGCTTTTGTGCGCAAGTGTGAACTCTAGTTCACGTAGGCGCACTAGTTTCACTGCTCCTAAAGACTCGGAGAGACAGGAGATTTTTGGATCAGCTGTCTCCTCGTCGGAGCAATGATGATTTGCTTCGGCACTTGCTGCAAGTTGGATTGTTATATATTGGGTTATCTGATGGTATAGTAGTGAGTGTGTACCAAATTATAATTTACAATTTTTACATTATTTAAGCACTAAGATCCTGATTCAGAATTTCCCTCAAGGCTGCCGAAGCCGCTGTCACATTGCGTGGTCTAAAATAAATGCAAATATTCTCCTGTATTCAAATTTGGCAGAACCACCCCTATCCGTCTGTTGGTGACAGCAGTCGTCATCACTATCAACACGCATTAACACCAGCCCGATACCTGCACGTTCATTTGTGAATAGCCCACAATACAGCCTACATGCCCCCAGCCCCCTCCTCCCCCTGGGACACTCAGATGAGTGGTAGTGCAGTGCAGATGAGAATAGTCAGTAGCATGGGAGGGGGAGGAGGTGACAAAGTGGGAGGAGCACAAAAGCAGGGTTCCAGTCAATAGAGACTATTCCATTCCTAAGGTGAGTTCTGGGGAATGGATGAACAGAGATGTAGTTACCTTGCCTGCTGTTTAAATCTCGGCGGAATATCGACAGCCGGCGCCCCAAACATAAGTATAGAGGGGCCTGGTTAGGTGTTAGCCGTGGGGGGAGGGATAGGTTTAGGCACCACGGGGGGATAGGGTTAGGCTCTGGGACACACACACACACACAAAATCTCAGCTAGCTTAATATAGTTGTAGGATACAGACAGCAGCATCCCGACAGACTCCTGACACGTGCAGCCAGAGCCGGCCTTAACCAGTTTGATGCCCTAGGCAAGATTTTGGGTGATGCCCCTAGCACCATCGCTAGTTCCGCCTCTGACCCAGCACCCCTCTCCAAGCACAGCACCTATCAACCAGCAGCACAGATGACAGCAGCAGTCAGCAACATCCATCACCCCATACCCATTGCAATCCTCATCCACAGACATTTTAGTGCCCTGTGCCAGCAAGAGCATTGGCGCCCCCACTCCCTTGTTTGTCTCAGGTTACTGGACTCCGCAAAGGTCCATTGTAGGAGGAGCTGCTGTGGCTGGGCATGCCCAGCAGCCCTCCTCCAGTGGCAATTTTTTTTACTGCCCGCTGTCTCTGCTCCCCAGTCCCGCAACTGCCAGCTGTATGAGCTGCCGCCCAATCAGAGCTGAGCTGAGAGCTCCGATCGCGTTAGGACAGCAAGAGCAGAGGTGCGTCCACCTGTCCCAATCCCTTCATTTCCTGCTGTGAAGCTGAATTGGCCCTAGGCTTGGAATGCATGCCCCTAGGTATTTATTTAATTTGTCTATGCCTATGTCTATGCTCTGCGTGCAGCTAAGTACCCTAACCCACCGTTCCCGCAGCCTAACCCTCCCCTCCCACAGCCTAACCTTAACCCTCCCCTAGTACCTAACCCTAAACCTAGCCCTTTCCCTAACCCTAATACTCAGCATCGGGATGTCAGCGGTTACGATTCTGGAACCGGGATTCCTACTGCTGTCTGGATTCCGGCGCCAGGATTCTGACCGCCAGCATGCCGACTGCCGTGACGCAGGCAACTTCCCATTCAATCTACTGTGAGTATCATTTCATTATTGTTGCTGATCAATACTATAACACAGGGTTGCCGACATTTAGCTCCCTCCTTCCGGGAGGGAGCTGTCAGGCTTCCACAGGGAGGGCGTAATGCGGCAAAAGGGGGCGTGGTCCAGCAAATGATGCATCATTGTGGCCCCGCCCCCTCTTCACAATGCTGAGATTAATGGCATTGTGAAGCAGGGGGCGGGGCCACGAAGACACGATTCAGCGCGAATCTCGTCACTTCCCCCTTCCCCCGCTGCCGAGGTTTATACAGACGGGTCGCTGGGGCCGATTAATGTGGACCAGTCTCACAAACTGCTATACCATGTTGATTTAATACTTTGCCTGCTTAAGCTGCACAGACTGTGCGCTAAACTGCAATCTCCATATATGCACTCTCCTGTCACAAACTCCTGATAATACTTATGGAATATTTATTAGTTATGCATACAGTATGTCTGCTTAATGTTAGGCCTGATTTACTAAGAAATGGGTTGTCAAAACTACCAGTCATCGGCGCCTTTGACTGATTTAAAACAGCTATAGTCTGGTTTAGCATTTATTTCTATTGCTATTGTGGGTTTCCAACTTAAAAAAGTTCATCAAGCGAAACGCGCGTTTCTAATAGAGCAGGAATCTCACTACTGACATCACGAGTGATGTCAGTAGGGCCGCCCACAAAGGGCAGGCGTTCCCTCAGGAACGCCTCCGTTTGTCTGGCCACCCCCCTCTCCGCCTACAAAACGGGGCGCGCCGTCGATCAACATCGACAGCCGCCCCGTTTGTAGCGAGCCCCAGAATGCAGTGCGCAGTGCCCCACCATCGACCCACTTGCGAGCGCACAGCAACTATTTGTAAGAGAACATAAGCTAATAGCTTTGCATTAAGTGCTATAGAATACAATTATACTTAACTTGCTGAGATGATGCTCCTTTATAGGCAAAAGTTTGACTGCATACCATCTACCAGTGTAAAGGCTCGGTGAATAATTCATAAAAGGATTTCGGTACTATAGAAGTAGAACATTGGTGCACAAACCGCAGACCGTGGAAAGCATACAGCCTGTGGCCTATGGCCACCGCTGGAAGCCCGCCATCCTCTGTTCAGATCTACCCTGATTATATTAATAAGAGTAGGTCTGTCAGGCAGTCACTAGTTGGGCGCATCCCATCAGTAACTTGTCTGTAACAGGCAGCCTTTGCAGCAAATTAGATCAGTTGCCAGGTTGCAGAACTCAGTCTCACATTTGGCGATCTCACCAGACTGAGGGGTCTATTTACTAAGCAGTGTTAGGAGACAGAGTGAAAAGTGATAAGAAAGGGATAAGGTACCAGCCAATCAGCTCCCAACTGTCATTTTTCAAACACAGCCTGTGAGATGACAGTTGGGAGCTGATTGGCTGGTACCTTATCCCTTTCTTATCACTTTTCACTCTGTCTACTAACACTGCTTAGTAAATAGACCCCTAAGGCTCTGTTCCTGCACACGTGTGCATGGCATGCAGGATCATGCTAAAGAGCAGAGTCCAACCCGGGACAGACACATCCCGATGGACAGTGCCAACCTTTCTGGACAAACGTATATATTAGCTTTTCTAATACCGGTATAAAAGACAGTCTAGGACGCACATGTAACATAACATATAAAAGTAGTTTATATAAAGCTGTTTAATTGTTTTTAGGCTTAAGATCATAGTGATCTGTGCAGTGATTCTCCCAAACTCACCTGCCTCAAGCAGGTCTATTGTCTGGTCGATATTTGGATGCTTCTCGGTCAAATTCAGAACCGACCGTTAGTAAATCTTCATCATCTATGTAAAGTTTTGATGGTCATTCCGATGTTCTAAACTGCTCTATAGTTAAATTTTTGGCCGATTTGGCATCGATTTTGACTTCAATAAATCTCTGATTTTCAAACTAGCTACCAAATTGCACAAAAATGCTAAATTGCCCTTTAGAAAATTTACCCCACACAGTAATTTGCTGACAAAAGCCATAAACAGTAACCACAAGCCACCCTCAAACTTTAATCTCAGTTATCTGAAAGACAACAATATAAACACCTCTGATAGACTTTGATAGTATGTACCACCTTGAATCATTACACACTAAAAAAGAAAAAAAAGAACTCCCAATCTCACCAAAACAAAGGTACAGTAGAAGCACTTAAAGAATTTCAGAACAATAGAGAAATAACCGTCAAACAAATGGAGCAGGGAGTTGTGATTGTGGATACACAGAGACAGTGGTGGGCTGGGCCGGGGGGCAGGGTGCCAGCTGCCCCCCGGGCCGGTACATATTGTGTGGCACTAGGGCCGCTGGCCGTAAGCTCCTTCCCGGAGTCAGCTGCTTCACTCACTCACCCTCCCCGTCACCGCACCACCTGATGAGGAAGCAGCTGAGACAGGAGCCAGCAGCAACCAATACATGCCCTGTGAGCCGAGAAGGTCTCACCCAGACGCGATCCATCTCCGCACTGCACCGACACTATGAGAGCCGCAAACCCCGGCCAATTAACAGAGAAGATGGAGGCCAGGCTGTTTTTCTACAAACAACAGCCCAGGTGGAGATCCTGGAGACCTGGACTCCCGCTGCATCTCCTCCTGGACCGCAAGGTACAGTTAATAACTGGCTGCATGCAGTGACCCCTGGCTCCTCAGCTCTCATACTCCAAAGAGACCTGCTGCATAAGATCTTGCAATAAAGCTGTCAATCATTCACCTTGAACATGCAGCAGAGTGACTGTAATGCATACAGATGAGCAAGCATCTAGTGGTTATGCAAATTTTGGTACCATAAAGAGCCCCAGAAGCATGTATTTGGTGACTGGCAGGGCTTTCTGGGACTTGTAGTTCTCCCGCAGTATGGGAAATGTAGTTAGCTGAAGCTTTGTCTTATTTCTAATCCTTCTTGAAAATAGACTTCCTGCACTCTACCAGACTGCCCTGAAGTGTGTTTGGTGTATCTGATGTTAAATGGCTGCACAGAGGGTGGTTGGTGTTGCATTAAGTGAATTGTTTCCTTGGTCTGTGAGGAAATGGTTTCGATGACATGTCTCGGTAGTGCCATCATTTGAAGAGTAGCATGTGTTTTATAGTTGTCTGCTGAATTTAGGGCCTAATTCAGCATGGATCGCAACTGCAACAGCATATGCAGATGGCTGATTGCTGCGTACTGCGCATACACGATAGCAGCATTGCACTCGCATTGCGATCACACAGACTACAGAAAGCCATCCTAGAGTGAGTGATGTCAGGTCAGCATTTGGGGGTGGTGACGGGGGAGGTGGTCAGAGAAACGCAGGCGTGCCTGCCCGTTTGAACACTTACATAGGTGTGCATAAATGAGCCATTGCGACAGCATACGCAGCTTGAATACTTACTGTATGTGACAAGACTTGCAATATCTGAGTAAGGTCAGACCTACTATAATTGTGCGTGAGGGGCCGATGTTAGCAGTGACAGCCGAGAAGGTTCCTCGACCTGCCTCCTGGCTGTCAGTGTCAGGCTGTGGCACAGTGCAGCTAGCATGAGAAGGGTCCCGGCATACTAACACAGTTTCCCCCCTCAAGCTCCCCCACCAGAACAGCTTCCCTTCCTTGGCTCTGCAATAGCCCCACCCCCAGTTCTCTTCACTTCCTCACTTCTCTTTCCTCCCTGCTTCTACTGGCACCACACAAAAGAAGGCTGACCCTACTGTAACTGCAGTGCACACCACAGAGGTCTCTCCCACTGTCACCTTCTCCCCTGCAGTCTCTCCCACTGTCCCCTTCTCCCCTGGAGTCTCTCCCAAGGACCCCTTTCTCTGCAATCCCTCTTGCTGTCCCCTTAACCCCTGTAGTATCTCTCACTGTCCATTGTGCCCTGCAGTCTCTCCCACTGACCCCTTTCCCCTGCAGTCTCTCCCACTATCCCCTTTCCCCTGCAGTCTCTCCCATGGTCCCCTTATCCCCTACACTGTAGTCTCCCTCACTTTCCATCTCTCCCACTATTTCCTTTTCTCCTGCAGTCTCTCCCACTATTTCCTTTTCTCCTGCAGTCTCTCCCACTATTTCCTTTTCTCCTGCAGTCTCTCCCACTATTTCCTTTTCTCCTGCAGTCTCTCCCACTATTTCCTTATCTCCTGCAGTCTCTCCCACTATTTCCTTTTCTCCTGCAGTCTCCTCCACTGTCACTTTTCCACGGCAGTCTTTTTTACTGTCTGAAAAGTTTGAGCTTCATCCCTCTCTCCATATAAGGTATGCCCGTACTCCCTCCCCATCTGCACCTCTTCCCCCTTTCCATCTGCACCTCTTCCCCCTCCCCATCTGTGCCTATGTCCCCTCCCAGCATGTTTGCCTCTGCCCTATTACCGCATGGCTGGTGGCTGCAATGAGGTGGCTGGACAGAGGACCAATTGCATTTGCGCCATAAAACTGAACCTAAGGATGACAGGTAATCACAACTGTCTGTTACTAACGGGCTTATTTATCACAATCTGCAATTTAAATGTGGATGTGATAAATATTTTACGCCCAAATTTGCAATGTGTAAATTAATAATTTGATGCAAATTTACTAAAATCCTCTTGCCAGGAGACGGGCTCCGATAAGAGCCTGCCCTGGGGAAGAGCTACGCTATCACAGCTATCACACTGCTTTCTGGTTCGGGTCCTCGGTGTACACTGCTCTCAGGGGCCAACAGAGAAGAATTCGGAGCACCCCTCTCCGGAAGAATTTTCAAAATACTAGCCCATAGGCTACTATTGGGTAACGCCATCTGGAGATGGCGTAACCCTATTGGGGCCAAGCTCCACAATGTGCTGGTAGAAAAGCCAGGGCCACTTACTTGTGTTTGCCCCCCAGGCTAAAAGTTGCCAGCCAGCCCTTGCACTAGAGGAGCCCTAACGTCAGATTCTCTCGCGAGAATCTGACATCAGGGAGCTGCGGCTCGGCCTCGAACGGGGATCCGAGTCAGGCGGGGAACACCCGAACATCGTTCGGGTGGACTCGGATCCCCAATGTTCGGAGTGGTTCGGATTCCACAGAATCCAAACCGCTCACCTCTAAGCCAAAGTATGCAAATCCCGCGATCACACACCAAGGCATTAGCACGCCCACTATGTCTTGGTGTGCGATCGCGGTGTGTATTTAGACGCCCACCAGCCTGACTCTCCAGGAAGTGTATGCAACAATCGGTAACATCGAGTAACATCGGACCCATACGCAGCACTTGTGGCAGACCATACCCAACCGCCAACACTGCGAGTGCTTCGTGTGTAATTCAGCCATGTGACGTGTACTATGACACTGCGTCTTAATTATGCACGCCTCTGAAATGGCGTTAAGACGCTCAGACACGCCTGCGTTCACACCACCACTCCCCCATTTCCATCGACCAACCCCTGTCACCACCCACAAACGGCTCGTCCTGTCACTCAAGCTAGCGAGGCATCTGTATACAAGGGGCGATTGCTTTGCGATCGCATGGACTGGTTCACACATTGCAATGCATACACATGCGCACATTGCAAACATCGGCAGGCTATGTGCGAACACAGCCTAGTGAACAGGTCTCAATCGGGCCCTCAGTATCATAGCAAGGCACTATTGCACCCTTTGACCCCCCAATTATGATGTCACAGAGGAGGAGGATGAGACCAGGAAGCTGAGTGATGGTGCATATGAGGTGGCTCTCCAGGCTGCAGGTTACTATTCCAGCCAATCAGCTGCAGCTATTCCACATTACACACTCAAGGCACTGAAATTGCATTGGAATTCTTGAGAGAACCTCACACTGTAGAATAAGGCACAAGGCTCAGGAAGTTACCAGCAGTGTATGGTCTCATTCCCTCATCACACAAAATAATTTTCCTTATACACTCTAGGACAGTGATTCCTAACTTTGGTCATCAAGGCACACTAATACCCCTTTTACACCGGAGCTAAAACCCGGGTTTTTGAAGGGTTAACCCGGGCAGCTCCCTGGTGTAAAAGGGGAGAGAGTTGGATCGCCGGGTCGAGTGACCCGGCAGTCCAACCCAGGTTACTAGCAGGGTTTAACACGGGCGTAGCCCGTGAAACCCTGCTATGAGAACAGCGCACTCCGGGTCACGTTGATCTGGAGTGCGCTGCTAGCCGGCCGATTGGTCCGGCTTCAGTGGCGCTTGGAGATGACGTCTGCAGTGTGAGCGGCGCTGACTCGGGAATATCCCGAGTCGGCGCCGGCAAAATTCCGGGTCTGATCCGGATAGGAACTTTGTTCCAACTCTGGGTCAGACCCGGAATTTAGGTGGAAAAGGGGTATTACAGTCATGGTTTTACTGATATCCATTCTTAAGCACAGATGGTTAAATCAAAATAACTAAGGTACTAATTAAGTTACCTGTGAACAACTATGGCTATCCTTAAAACCTGGACTGTTAGTGTGCCTTGAGGATCATGGTTGGGAACCCCTGCTCTAGGACAACAAGATTTGCTAAACCTATTTACTGAAAGGAACAGTATAAGAACCAAATGTACGGTATCAGTGTTATATCATTCCTTAATATCTATTTCCCATTCTAAATGACAAATGGGCATGTCAGCTTTTCCTATGTTTTAGGAAACCTGCGTAAAACCAGATGAGCAATATTCACACACTGGGTGGGATGCATGAAGCATCGCAGGCGGGATGCATCCTGCCGCCCTTCGCATGCATGCCGGCATTCATAACCCCGGTATGCATGATGACCACCACAAAGGACCGCTCTCTTGGTAAGAGCGGCTCTTTGTGATGGAGAGACTTTCGGGTCTATGATCCCTCACACTCCTGTGAAACATAACCACGCCCCTTTTGCGAGCGCTCACGTGCCTACAGTGTGCGCACAGGGGGAACTGCCGGGGCTGATCTACAACCCCAGTTCGTCCCTGTAGAAGACTCTTACCCTCGCCGATCACCACAAAGCAGGCATGGAGACTGGGTGGAGTTTAAAGATCCTGCAGGGACTTATGGGAAAATTTCCCTCTGTCCCTGCAGTTTTCGGGAAATGTAAGGATTTTCTTTGTATGACGCCATTCTGAGATGACGTTATATAAAGTAAATATTTTTCAAGCAATTTAACGCTTTTTGTTTTGCTGAATAGCAAAAAGCATTGAAGCACTGTAGAGATCAATGGCTGATCCCTACAGTGCGGTACTCTGCGAGATGGGAATTAATGGAGAAGATAATTGTGTTATCTTCTCCATTATCCCATTGCTGAATAGTGGATTTAGATAAAAAATGCGGAAATGATAGTTTCTGAATTTTTTCTGAAAAAAAATCATTGCTGAATAGACCCCTTAGTAAAAAAAGAAAGATTAATGCCCTATCGACAATTGACACTAGTACATTAACTTAAATGCATATATTAAACTGGTCAGCCTTTTTATTAATTATCAATCAATCAATAACTTAACTATGGTGATGGCCGAAAGAAACAGCAGCCATCAGAGGTCAGCAACTACCAAATCAGATGACTAGAAAAACTTGCAGGGCCACTTGCCCACTCAGAAAGTCCATAGGTCACATGAGACTCCCCCATACCTTCCAACGCACGGTTAGCCAACCAAGGCTGCTGACCCCAACAGCGACAATCAGCCAAAAGGTATATCAAAGGGGAGTGACCTATTAATCAGCCCACTGACCTCCCGGCTGCAGTTCTTTCCCGCCCAACGCCAAAGAAAAAAAGCGACATCAAAAATAGGCAAAGAAAAATTAAAATAAAGAATTGGGAGAGAGGGGAAAAAGCTGAAAAGAGGTCGTCTCATATCTGCAGCTGCCCTAAGTAAACTGTAGCTCCTCCCACACCACGCCTTAATAACTCTACCATTGGCTACACACTGAGAAAGATTAACCCTCTACTATCTATACAGCTATGATGTACCACTGTCCTACAGCTTAGGGGTTTCAAACAGTAGCGTAAGTTCATCCCAGACGCCCGGAGCCAAGTTACAATTTGGCCACCCCTCCTAAAAAAGGGAAAATAAATATGGTATCTATCTATTTATCTATCTATCTATCATATAGTATATACAGCCACGCACCACAGTACGCTATGGCACATCCGGGATCGCGTGTCCATTAAGTTCTATGGAGACGCAATTGCACGTCTGCGGCAGTACGTCTCCATAGGATTGAATGGGGATGCTATTGCACGTCCCGGATTGCGTGAGGGCGTCTCACGCCATGCATGGCGTAAGATGCTGCAATACGAACACCAAACCAGCTGGACAGATAAGATAGTGACCTGTATAGTGCAATTAGTATGAGGCTCAGAGTCCTCCTGATGGAGGTGAAAGCCACCTGATACCACTGATGGAGGGGAAAACCACGGACTGAGTTTGAGTCAAGATATTGTAAGACCGCCACTGTGGTGGGACTACAAATCACAAAATTCCCAGTCTACTGCCGCCTACTTCACATTCCGGGAAGATTGCTTTACCAAAGATCTGCCCCCATATTCAGTCGCTGGTGCCCCAGGCCCCCGCCTCCCATGCCCAGGCTTGGACTGGCCCAGCGGGGAGCCGGGTAATTCCCCGGTGGGCCCGACTGCTCCGAGGCCACGTCCCTTTCAGCGAGGAGGCGGGGCTTAGCGGGCCGCGATCGCGGCAGCGGGGAAGGAGGGGGAGGCCGGGTGATGCTGCACAGCATGTGTCCTGGACACTGTGTCAGAAGCGCAGCGGAGGTAAAATAATAG
This sequence comes from Taudactylus pleione, assembly GCA_031769625.1. Taxonomy (NCBI): domain Eukaryota; kingdom Metazoa; phylum Chordata; class Amphibia; order Anura; family Myobatrachidae; genus Taudactylus; species Taudactylus pleione. The sequence goes on along the minus strand of JAUIMM010002955.1, from coordinate 2,162 downwards.
GCTGTATACATTGCTGCTTGTGTGTTTTAGTCCAATCAGCAGCAGAGATTAAAAACAGGCATGCCTGTCAACCATTTAGCACAGTAGGGGGAGTGGCCTCAGCACAGGATGTTGTGGGACAGTTCTCTTCTGAGATCTGGCAGACCTGGCAGGCGGAGACAGACACAGTTCATGTTGAGAAAGAAAGTATTTGTATGCAGAGTCCTAGCAACAGTGAAATTGCCCAATAACCTATTGGCAATAGGTGAATCACACACAGTGGCCACATTAGAGGTTACCGCGTTAGACACATACTGAGGGCACTACAGGGGAGATTCCTGCTGCTCTCACAGACAGCCCGTCCTGTCAGCATCAGTCCTAGTAGCCAGCAACATTGTCCTATAACCCTCAGTGACCTGACTCCCTCTCACTGTGAGCACTACACTCACAGTGTCTTGTCTGTCTTGTCTCATGGCTGCTCCTCCTCCTCACAGCTGCGGGACCTGTTACCTCCTTCTGCCTGCTCAGTGACTGCAGATGAAAGATCCTTCTGCAAGAGGTGAGTGGGGGAAGGGGTGGGGGTTGAATTGAGGCATTAGGTACACTGTATATAGTGAGGCCTATGTATTGATGTAGGTGGTTATGTACACTGTGTTGTGACCTGTATGTTGTTATACATGTAAAATGCATTTTATACAATAGTATGATAGATGCTTTGTTATATATGTGTATGTGGTGATAAATATGCATTGCTATAGGTGTTTGTGTTCTGTATTGTCTAGTGTGATCTGTATATTGTTATATATGTTTATATGTATTGTACACTAGGACCTTTGCATTGTTATGTGATTGTGTAGTGTGACCTATACCTTGTTATACAGTATACTGTATGTGTATGTGTGCTGTACACTCTAGTGCAGGCTTGCTGACAATCTGGCTGCCTTTTCCGGGAGAGAGAGGCAGCTCGGCATAGTAAGCGGGGGAGTGACGCAGTTTTGTGGGTGGGACCGCGGGATCACATCATCGTGGCCCCCCCCCTGCTTCACAATGCTGAGATTACCGGCAATGTGTAGGCGGGAGCGGGGCCACGATGACGCGATTCTACACGAATCTCATCATCAGTTCCCACAGGACCGGTCACCTATGCAAGGTGAGAACGGTCGCCGGCAGTGGTTGCGGCCGGGAGACTTGCGCACTCTTCCGGGGGGCCGTGAGTGACACCCGATTTTCGGGAGGCTCCCGACAATTTCTGGAGAGTAGTCAAGTACGCTCTAGTGATGCCTATGCATTGCTATAGGTGTTTATGTTGTGTACTGTCTCTAGTGTGACCTGTTTATTTGTATTGTACACTAGGACCTTTGCATTGTTATATATGTGATTGTGTAGTGTGACCTGCCTATTGCTATAGATGTGTGTTGCTGTACACTGTGTAGTGTGTCCTGTACAATTTATATATATATATATATATATATAATATATACCTTTGTATTGTCTGTTGTGCACAGTCTATTGTGGCCTGTGCATTGTCAGGCAGTATGTGCTATTTAGAGTGTAGTAGGGATGGACATCAAAATGCGGTGGTTGCAGACCATCAGTTATACCTGCTGTGCTCTGGCAGAGGGGAGGAGACTGGAGATGCTTGCAATGGACTGTACTATTATAGAACTGCTCTCCAATTGGCTGACTTGGTGATGCCATTCTGCCATTACACAGACGCAAGGCATGCTGGGAATTGTACTGTTTCCGTATTCTGCCCACGGTTCTAGGAAGTAGTGTTGTCTGGGCGTAAAGCTCGCAAAGCTATGTGCATACACAGACAGCGACACAGTGCTTCAGTCACACATGCTACTGCTGTCTGCCCAGAAATAACTGTGCTGTGGGAGTCTGACTGGGACCTGCGGGCAGCAACAGGCTCACAGTCACTGCTTTGGGCTGTGTGTGTGCGCGTGGTGGTGGGGATTGTATTCATATTATCTGTGTTATATTATGGGTCACTGTTGGCATTTAACTGCATGCTCCCTGTATTATATGGCAATAACTGCTCTCTGGATAATATGATGGTCACTGCGTTGTCTCTGTATTATATACCGGCCACTGCAATGCACTCTGTATAATACTGGCACTGTAACACTTTCTGCCACAACCCTCAGTTTGCTAGCCACACCTTAAGCTTTATGCCGTCG
>JAUIMM010002954.1:32500-34899 GCA_031769625.1 Taudactylus pleione | reverse complement strand
CCCTGTACCCCTGTCTGTGTGACACCCTGTACCCCTGTGTGTGACACCCTGTACCCCTGTGTGTATGTGACACCCTGTACCCCTGTGTATGTGACACCCTGTACTCCTGTGTGTGTGACACCCTGTACCCCTGTGTGTGTGACACCCTGTACCCCTATGTGTGTGTGTGTGACACCCTGTACCCCTGTGTGTGTGTGTGTGTGTGTGTGACACCCTGTACCCCTGTGTGTGTGTCATCCTGTACCCCTGTGTGTGTGACACCCTGTACCTCTGTGTGTATGTGACACCCTGTAGCCCTGTGTGTATGTGACACCCTGTACCCCTGTGTGTGTGTGTGACACCCTGTACCCCTGTGTGTGTGTGACACCCTGTACCCCTTTGTGTGTGTGTGTGTGTGTGTGTGTGTGTGTGTGTGTGTGTGTGTGTGTGTGACACCCTCTACCCGTGTGTGTGTGTGTGTGTGTGTGTGTGTGTGTGTGTGTGACACCCTGTACCCCTGTGTATGTGACACACAGTACCCCTGTGTATGTGACACCCTGTACCCCTGTGTATGTGACTCCCTGTACCCCTGTGTGTGTGTGACACCCTGTACCCCTGTGTGTGTGATACCCTGTACCCCTGTGTGTGTGAGACACCCTGAACCCCTGTGTATGTGAAACCCTGTACCCCTGTGTGTGTGACACCCTGTACCCCTGTGTGTGTGACACCCTGTACCCCTGTGTGTGTGACACCCTGTACCCCTGTGTGTGTGACACCCTGTACCCCTGTGTGTATGTGACACCCTGTTCCCCTGTGTATGTGACACCCTGTACTCCTGTGTGTGTGTGACACCATGTACCCCTGTGTATGTGACACCCTGTACTCCTGTATATATGTGATACCCTGTACCCCTGTGTATGTGACACCCTGTACTCCTGTGTGTATGTGACACCCTGTACTCCTGTGTGTATGTGACACCCTGTACCCCTGTGTATGTGACACCCTGTACTCCTGTGTATGTGACACCCTGTACCCCTGTGTATGTGACACGCTGTACCCCTGTGTATGTGACACCCTGTACTCCTGTGTGTGTGTGACATCCTGTACCCCTGTGTATGTGACACCCTGTACCCCTGTGTGTGTGACACCCTGTACCCCTGTGTGTGTGTGACACCCTGTACCCGTATGTGTGTGTGTGTGTGTGTGTGTGTGTGTGTGACACCTTGTACCCCTGTGTATGTGGACACCCTGTACCCCTGTGTGTGTGTGACACCCTGTACCCCTGTGTGTGTGACACCCTGTACCCCTGTGTGTGTGACACCCTGTAACCCTGTGTGTGTGACACCCTGTACCCCTGTGTATGTGACACCCTGTACCCCTGTGTGTGTGTGACACCCTGTACCCCGCTGTGTGTGTATGACACCCTGTACCCCTGTGTGTGTGACACCCTGTACCCCTGTGTGTGTGTGACACCCTGTACCCCTGTGTATTTGACACCCTGTACCCCTGTCTATGTGACACCCTGTACTCCTGTGTGTATGTGACACCCTGTACCCCTGTGTATGTGTGACACCCTCTACTCCTGTGTGTGTGTGTGACACCCTGTACCCCTGTGCATGACACCCTGTACCCCTATGTATGTGTGACACCCTGTACTCCTGTGTGTGTGTGACACCCTCTACCCCTGTGTGTGTGACACCCTGTACCCCTGTGTGTGTGACACCCTGTATCCCTGTGTGTATGTGACACCCTGTACCCCTGTGTATGTGACACCCTGTACCCCTGTGTATGTGACACCCTTTACTCCTGTGTGTGTGACACCCTGTACCCCTGTGTGTGTGACACCCTGTACCCCTATGTGTGTGTGACACTCTGTACCCCTGTGTGTCACCCTGTACCCCTGTGTATGTGACACCCTGTACCCCTGTGTGTATGTGACACCCTGTACCCCTGTGTGTGTGTGACACCCTGTACCCCTGTGTGTGTGTGACACCCTGTACCCCTGTGTGTGTGTGTGACACCCTCTTCCCGTGTGTGTGTGTGTGTGTGTGTGTGTGTGTGTGTGACACCCTCTACCCCTGTGTATGTGACACCCTGTACCCCTGTGTATGTGTCACCCTGTACCCCTGAGTATGTGACACCCTGTACCCCTGTGTGTGTGTGACACCCTGTACCCCTGTGTGTGTGTGACAACCTGTTCCCCTGTGTATGTGGCACCCTGTACTCCTGTGTGTGTGTGACACCCTGTACCCCTGTGTATGTGACACCCTGTACTGTATGTATGTGATACCCTGTACCCCTGTGTGTGTGACACCCTGTACCCCTGTGTGTGTGTGACACCCTGTACCCGTGTGTGTGTGTGTGTGTGTGTATGTGTGTGTGTGTGTGTGTGTGTGTGTGTGACACCCTCTACCCCTGTG
>JAUIMM010002954.1:0-22500 GCA_031769625.1 Taudactylus pleione | reverse complement strand
CCCTGTACTCCTGTGTGTATGTGACACCCTGTACCCCTGTGTATGTGACACCCTGTACCCCTGTGTATGTGACACCCTGTACTCCTGTGTGTGTGTGACATCCTGTACCCCTGTGTATGTGACACCCTGTACACCTGTGTATGTGACACCCTGTACCCCTGTGTGTGTGACACCCTGTACCCCTGTGTGTGTGACACCCTGTACCCCTGTGTGTGTGTGACACCCTGTACCCGTGTGTGTGTGTGTGTGTGTGTGTGTGTGTGTGTGTCTGTGTATGTGTGTGACACCTTGTACCCCTGTGTATGTGACACCCTGTACCCCAGTGTGTGTGTGACACCCTGTACCCCTGTGTGTGTGTGACACCCTGTACCCCTGTGTGTGTGACACCCTGTAACCCTGTGTGTGTGACACCCTGTACCCCTGTGTATGTGACACCCTGTACCCCTGTGTGTGTGTGACACCCTGTACCCCTGTGTGTGTGTGACACCCTGTACCCCTGTGTGTGTGACACCCTGTACCCCTGTGTGTGTGTGACACCCTGTACCCCTGTGTATTTGACACCCTGTACCCCTGTCTATGTGACACCCTGTACTCCTGTGTGTATGTGACACCCTGTACCCCTGTGTATGTGTGACACCCTCTACTCCTGTGTGTGTGTGTGACACCCTGTACCCCTGTGCATGACACCCTGTACCCCTATGTATGTGTGACACCCTGTACTCCTGTGTGTATGTGACACCCTGTACCCCTGTGTATGTGACACCCTGTACCCCTGTGTATGTGACACCCTGTACTCCTGTGTGTGTGTGACATCCTGTACCCCTGTGTATGTGACACCCTGTACACCTGTGTATGTGACACCCTGTACCCCTGTGTGTGTGACACCCTGTACCCCTGTGTGTGTGACACCCTGTACCCCTGTGTGTGTGTGACACCCTGTACCCGTGTGTGTGTGTGTGTGTGTGTGTGTGTGTGTGTGTGTGTCTGTGTATGTGTGTGACACCTTGTACCCCTGTGTATGTGACACCCTGTACCCCAGTGTGTGTGTGACACCCTGTACCCCTGTGTGTGTGTGACACCCTGTACCCCTGTGTGTGTGACACCCTGTAACCCTGTGTGTGTGACACCCTGTACCCCTGTGTATGTGACACCCTGTACCCCTGTGTGTGTGTGACACCCTGTACCCCTGTGTGTGTGTGACACCCTGTACCCCTGTGTGTGTGACACCCTGTACCCCTGTGTGTGTGTGACACCCTGTACCCCTGTGTATTTGACACCCTGTACCCCTGTCTATGTGACACCCTGTACTCCTGTGTGTATGTGACACCCTGTACCCCTGTGTATGTGTGACACCCTCTACTCCTGTGTGTGTGTGTGACACCCTGTACCCCTGTGCATGACACCCTGTACCCCTATGTATGTGTGACACCCTGTACTCCTGTGTGTGTGTGACACCCTGTACCCGTGTGTGTGTGTGTGTGTGTGTGTGTGTGTGTGTGTCTGTGTATGTGTGTGACACCTTGTACCCCTGTGTATGTGACACCCTGTACCCCAGTGTGTGTGTGACACCCTGTACCCCTGTGTGTGTGTGACACCCTGTACCCCTGTGTGTGTGACACCCTGTAACCCTGTGTGTGTGACACCCTGTACCCCTGTGTATGTGACACCCTGTACCCCTGTGTGTGTGTGACACCCTGTACCCCTGTGTGTGTGTGACACCCTGTACCCCTGTGTGTGTGACACCCTGTACCCCTGTGTGTGTGTGACACCCTGTACCCCTGTGTATTTGACACCCTGTACCCCTGTCTATGTGACACCCTGTACTCCTGTGTGTATGTGACACCCTGTACCCCTGTGTATGTGTGACACCCTCTACTCCTGTGTGTGTGTGTGACACCCTGTACCCCTGTGCATGACACCCTGTACCCCTATGTATGTGTGACACCCTGTACTCCTGTGTGTGTGACACCCTGTACCCCTGTGTGTGTGACACCCTGTACCCCTGTGTGTGTGACACCCTGTACCCCTATGTGTATGTGACACCCTGTACCCCTGTGTATGTGACACCCTGTACCCCTGTGTATGTGACACCCTGTACCCCTGTGTGTGTGACACCCTGTACCCCTGTGTGTGTGTGACACCCTGTACCCCTGTGTGTGTGACACCCTGTAACCCTGTGTATGTGTGACACCCTCTACTCCTGTGTGTGTGTGTGTGACACCATATACCCCTGTGCGTGACACCCTGTACCCCTATGTATGTGTGACACCCTGTACTCCTGTGTGTGTGTGTGACACCCTGTACCCCTGTCTGTGTGACACCCTGTACCCCTGTGTGTGTGACACCCTGTACCCCTGTGTGTATGTGACACCCTGTACCCCTGTGTATGTGACACCCTGTACTCCTGTGTGTGTGACACCCTGTACCCCTGTGTGTGTGACACCCTGTACCCCTATGTGTGTGTGTGTGACACCCTGTACCCCTGTGTGTGTGTGTGTGACACCCTGTACCCCTGTGTGTGTGTCATCCTGTACCCCTGTGTGTGTGACACCCTGTACCTCTGTGTGTATGTGACACCCTGTAGCCCTGTGTGTATGTGACACCCTGTACCCCTGTGTGTGTGTGTGACACCCTGTACCCCTGTGTGTGTGTGACACCCTGTACCCCTTTGTGTGTGTGTGTGTGTGTGTGTGTGTGTGTGTGTGTGTGTGTGTGTGTGTGTGTGTGACACCCTCTACCCGTGTGTGTGTGTGTGTGTGTGTGTGTGTGTGACACCCTGTACCCCTGTGTATGTGACACCCTGTACCCCTGTGTATGTGTCACCCTGTACCCCTGTGTATGTGACTCCCTGTACCCCTGTGTGTGTGTGACACCCTGTACCCCTGTGTGTGTGTGACACCCTGTACCCCTCTGTGTGTATGTGACACCCTCTACCCCTGTGTATGTGACACCCTGTACCCCTGTGTGTGTGTGACACCCTGTACCCCTGTGTGTGTGATACCCTGTACCCCTGTGTGTGTGAGACACCCTGAACCACTGTGTATGTGAAACCCTGTACCCCTGTGTGTGTGACACCCTGTACCCCTGTGTGTGTGACACCCTGTACCCCTGTGTGTATGTGACACCCTGTTCCCCTGTGTATGTGACACCCTGTACTCCTGTGTGTGTGTGACACCATGTACCCCTGTGTATGTGACACCCTGTACTCCTGTATATATGTGATACCCTGTACCCCTGTGTATGTGACACCCTGTACTCCTGTGTGTATGTGACACCCTGTACTCCTGTGTGTATGTGACACCCTGTACCCCTGTGTATGTGACACCCTGTACTCCTGTGTATGTGACACCCTGTACCCCTCTGTATGTGACACCCTGTACCCCTGTGTATGTGACACCCTGTACTCCTGTGTGTGTGTGACATCCTGTACCCCTGTGTATGTGACACCCTGTACCCCTGTGTGTGTGACACCCTGTACCCCTGTGTGTGTGTGACACCCTGTACCCGTATGTGTGTGTGTGTGTGTGTGTGTGTGTGTGTGTGTGTGTGTGTGTGACACCTTGTACCCCTGTGTATGTGGACACCCTGTACCCCTGTTTGTGTGTGACACCCTGTACCCCTGTGTGTGTGACACCCTGTACCCCTGTGTGTGTGACACCCTGTAACCCTGTGTGTGTGACACCCTGTACCCCTGTGTATGTGACACCCTGTACCCCTGTGTGTGTGTGACACCCTGTACCCCTCTGTGTGTGTGTGACACCCTGTACCCCTGTGTGTGTGACACCCTGTACCCCTGTGTGTGTGTGACACCCTGTACCCCAGTGTATTTGACACCCTGTACCCCTGTCTATGTGACACCCTGTACTCCTGTGTGTATGTGACACCCTGTACCCCTGTGTATGTGTGACACCCTCTACTCCTGTGTGTGTGTGTGACACCCTGTACCCCTGTGCATGACACCCTGTACCCCTATGTATGTGTGACACCCTGTACTCCTGTGTGTGTGTGACACCCTGTACCCCTGTGTGTGTGACACCCTGTACCCCTGTGTGTGTGACACCCTGTATCCCTGTGTGTATGTGACACCCTGTACCCCTGTGTATGTGACACCCTGTACCCCTGTGTATGTGACACCCTTTACTCCTGTGTGTGTGACACCCTGTACCCCTGTGTGTGTGACACCCTGTACCCCTATGTGTGTGTGACACTCTGTACCCCTGTGTGTCACCCTGTACCCCTGTGTATGTGACACCCTGTACCCCTGTGTGTATGTGACACCCTGTACCCCTGTGTGTGTGTGACACCCTGTACCCCTGTGTGTGTGTGACACCCTGTACCCATGTGTGTGTGTGTGACACCCTCTTCCCGTGTGTGTGTGTGTGTGTGTGTGTGTGTGTGTGTGTGTGTGACACCCTCTACCCCTGTGTATGTGACACCCTGTACCCCTGTGTATGTGTCACCCTGTACCCCTGAGTATGTGACACCCTGTACCCCTGTGTGTGTGTGACACCCTGTACCCCTGTGTGTGTGTGACAACCTGTTCCCCTGTGTATGTGGCACCCTGTACTCCTGTGTGTGTGTGTGACACCCTGTACCCCTGTGTATGTGACACCCTGTACTCCTGTATGTATGTGATACCCTGTACCCCTGTGTGTGTGACACCCTGTACCCCTGTGTGTGTGTGACACCCTGTACCTGTGTGTGTGTATGTGTGTGTGTGTGTGTGTGTGTGTGTGTGTGACACCCTCTACCCCTGTGTGTGTGTGTGTGACACCCTCTACCCCTGTGTATGTGACACCCTGTACCCCTGTGTATGTGACACCCTGTACCCCTGTGTGTGTGTGACACCCTGTAACCCTGTGTGTGTGTGACACCCTGTACCCCTGTGTGTGTGTGACAACCTGTTCCCCTGTGTATGTGGCACCCTGTACTCCTGTGTGTGTGTGACACCCTGTACCCCTGTGTATGTGACACCCTGTACTCCTGTATGTATGATACCCTGTACTCCTGTGTGTATGTGACACCCTGTACCCCTGTGTGTATGTGACACCCTGTACCCCTGTGTATGTGACACCCTGTTCTCCTGTTTGTATGTGACACCCTGTACTCCTGTGTATGTGACACCCTGTACCCCTGTGTATGTGACACCCTGTACTCCTGTGTGTGTGTAACACCCTGTACCCCTGTGTATGTGACACCCTGTACCCCTGTGTGTGTGACACCCTGTACCCCTGTGTGTGTGTGACACCCTGTACGTGTGTGTGTGTGTGTGTGTGTGTGTGTGTGACACCTTGTACCCCTGTGTATGTGACACCCTGTACCCCTGTGTGTGTATGACACCCTGTACCCCTGTGTATATGACACCCTGTACCCCTGTGTGTGTGTGACACCCTGTACCCCTGTGTATGTGACACCCTGTACCCCTGTGTTTGTGACACCCTGTACCCCTGTGTGTGTGACACACTGTACCCCTGTGTGTGTGACACCCTGTACCCCTGTGTGTGTGTGACACCCTGTACCCGTGTGTGTGTGTGTGTGTGTGTGTGTGTGTGTGTGTGTGTGTGACACCTTGTACCCCTGTGTATGTAACACCCTGTACCCCTGTGTGTGTATGACACCCTGTACCCCTGTGTATATGACACCCTGTACCCCTGTGTGTGTGTGACACCCTGTACCCCTGTGTATGTGACACCCTGTACCCCTGTGCGTATGTGACACCCTGTACCCCTGTGTATGTGACACCCTGTACCCCTGTGTATGTGACACCCTGTACCCCTGTGTGTGTGACACCCTGTACCCCTGTGTGTGTGTGACACCCTGTACCCCTGTGTGTGTGACACCCTGTAACCCTGTGTATGTGTGAAACCCTCTACTCCTGTGTGTGTGTGTGTGACACCCTGTACCCCGGTGCGTGACACCCTGTACCCCTATGTATGTGTGACACCCTGTACTCCTGTGTGTGTGTGTGTGTGTGTGTGTGTGTGACACCCTGTACCCCTGTGTGTGTGACACCCTGTACCCCAGTGTGTGTGACACCCTGTACCCCTGTGTGTATGTGACACCCTGTACCCCTGTGTATGTGACACCCTGTACTCCTGTGTGTGTGACACCCTGTACCCCTGTGTGTGTGACACCCTGTACCCCTATGTGTGTGTGTGTGACACCCTGTACCCGTGTGTGTGTGTGTGTGTGTGTGTGTGTGTGTGTGTGACACCCTGTACCCCTGTGTGTGTGTCATCCTGTACTCCTGTGTGTGTGACACCCTGTACCCCTGTGTGTATGTGACACCCTGTAGCCCTGTGTGTATGTGACACCCTGTACCCCTGTGTGTGTGTGACACCCTGTACCCCTGTGTGTGTGTGACACCCTGTACCCCTTTGTGTGTGTGTGTGTGTGTGTGTGTGTGTGTGTGTGTGTGTGTGTGTGTGACACCCTCTACCCGTAAGTGTGTGTGTGTGTGTGTGTGTGTGTGTGACACCCTGTACCCCTGTGTATGTGACACCCTGTACCCCTGTGTATGTGACACCCTGTACCCCTGTGTATGTGTCACCCTGTACCCCTGTGTATGTGACACCCTGTACCCCTGTGTGTGCGTGACACCCTGTACCCCTGTGTGTTTGTGACACCCTGTACCCCTGTGTGTATGTAACACCCTGTACCCCTCTGTGTGTATGTGACACCCTGTACCCCTGTGTATGTGACACCCTGTACCCCTGTGTGTGTGCGACACCCTGTACCCCTGTGTGTGTGATACCCTGTACCCCTGTGTGTGTGAGACACCCTGAACCCCTGTGTGTGTGACACCCTGTACCCCTGTGTGTGTGACACCCTGTACCCCTGTGTGTGTGTGACACCCTGTACCCGTGTGTGTGTGTGTGTGTGTGTGTGTGTGTGTGTGTGTGTGTGTGTGTGACACCTTGTACCCCTGTGTATGTGACACCCTGTACCCCTGTGTGTGTGTGACACCCTGTACCCTTGTGTGTGTGTGACTCCCTGTACCCCTGTGTATGTGACACCCTGTACTCCTGTATGTATGTGATACCCTGTACCCCTGTGTATGTGACACCCTGTACTCCTGTGTGTATGTGACACCCTGTACTCCTGTGTGTATGTGACACCCTGTACCCCTGTGTATGTGACACCCTGTACTCCTGTGTGTATGTGACACCCTGTACCCCTGTGTATGTGACACCCTGTACCCCTGTGTATGTGACACCCTGTACTCCTGTGTGTGTGTGACATCCTGTACCCCTGTGTATGTGACACACTGTACCCCTGTGTGTGTGACACCCTGTACCCCTGTGTGTGTGACACCCTGTACCCCTGTGTGTGTGTGACACCCTGTACCCGTGTGTGTGTGTGTGTGTGTGTGTGTGTGTGTGTTTGTGTGTGTGTGTGTGTGTGTGTGTGTGTGACACCTTGTACCCCTGTGTATGTGACACCCTGTACCCCAGTGTGTGTGTGACACCCTGTACCCCTGTGTGTGTGACACCCTGTACCCCTGTGTGTGTGACACCCTGTAACCCTGTGTGTGTGACACCCTGTACCCCTGTGTATGTGACACCCTGTACCCCTGTGTGTGTGTGACACCCTGTACCCCTGTGTGTGTGTGACACCCTGTACCCCTGTGTGTGTGACACCCTGTACCCCTGTGTGTGTGTGACACCCTGTACCCCTGTGTATTTGACACCCTGTACCCCTGTCTATGTGACACCCTGTACTCCTGTGTGTATGTGACACCCTGTACCCCTGTGTATGTGTGACACCCTCTACTCCTGTGTGTGTGTGTGACACCCTGTACCCCTGTGCATGACACCCTGTACCCCTATGTATGTGTGACACCCTGTACTCCTGTGTGTGTGACACCCTGTACCCCTGTGTGTGTGACACCCTGTACCCCTGTGTGTGTGACACCCTGTACCCCTATGTGTATGTGACACCCTGTACCCCTGTGTATGTGACACCCTGTACCCCTGTGTATGTGACACCCTGTACCCCTGTGTGTGTGACACCCTGTACCCCTGTGTGTGTGTGACACCCTGTACCCGTGTGTGTGTGTGTGTGTGTGTGTGTGTGACACCTTGTACCCCTGTGTATGTGACACCCTGTACCCCTGTGTGTGTGTGACACCCTGTACCCCTGTGTGTGTGTGACACCCTGTACCCCTGTGTGTGTGACACCCTGTAACCCTGTGTGTGTGACACCCTGTACCCCTGTGTATGTGACACCCTGTACCCCTGTGTGTGTGTGACACCCTGTACCCCTGTGTGTGTGTGACACCCTGTACCCCTGTGTGTGTGACACCCTGTACCCCTGTGTGTGTGTGACACCCTGTACCCCTGTGTATTTGACACCCTGTACCCCTGTCTATGTGACACCCTGTACTCCTGTGTGTATGTGACACCCTGTACCCCTGTGTATGTGTGACACCCTCTACTCCTGTGTGTGTGTGTGACACCCTGTACCCCTGTGCATGACACCCTGTACCCCTATGTATGTGTGACACCCTGTACTCCTGTGTGTGTGACACCCTGTACCCCTGTGTGTGTGACACCCTGTACCCCTGTGTGTGTGACACCCTGTACCCCTATGTGTATGTGACACCCTGTACCCCTGTGTATGTGACACCCTGTACCCCTGTGTATGTGACACCCTGTACTCCTGTGTGTGTGACACCCTGTACCCCTGTGTGTGTGACACCCTGTACCCCTATGTGTGTGTGACACTCTGTACCCCTGTGTGTGTTTGTGACACCCTGTACCCCTGTGTGTCACCCTCTACCCCTGTGTATGTGACACCCTGTACCCCTGTGTGTATGTGACACCCTCTACCACTGTGTGTATGTGACACCCTGTACCCCTGTGTGTGTGTGACACCCTGTACCCGTGTGTGTGTGTGTGTGTGTGTGTGTGTGTGTGTGTGTGTGTGACACCCTCTACCCCTGTGTGTGTGTGTGTGTGTGTGTGTGTGTGACACCCTCTACCCCTGTGTATGTGACACCCTGTACCCCTGTGTATGTGTCACCCTGTACCCCTGTGTATGTGACACCCTGTACCCCTGTGTGTGTGTGACACCCTGTACCCCTGTGTGTGTGTGACAACCTGTTCCCCTTGTGTATGTGGCACCCTGTACTCCTGTGTGTGTGTGACACCCTGTACCCCTGTGTATGTGACACCCTGTACTCCTGTATGTATGTGATACCCTGTACCCCTGTGTGTGTGTGACACCCTGTACCCCTGTGTGTGTGTGACACCCTGTACCCGTGTGTGTGTGTGTGTGTGTGTGTGTGTGTGTGTGTGTGTGTGTGTGTGTGTGACACCCTCTACCCCTGTCTGTGTGTGTTTTTGTGTGTGTGTTTGTTTTTGTGTGTGTGTGTTTTTGTGTGTGTGTTTGTTTTTGTGTGTGTGTTTTTGTGTGTGTGTTTTGTTTTTGTGTGTGTTTTTGTGTGTGTTTTTCTGTGTTTGTGTGTGTGTGTTTTTGTGTGTGTTTGTTTTTGTGTTTGTGTTTTTGTGTGTGTGTTTGTTTTTGTGTGTTTTTTTGTGTGTTTTTGTGTGTGTTTGTTTTTGTGTGTGTTTTTGTGTTTGTTTTTGTGAGTTTGTTTTTGTGTGTGTGTGTTTTTGTGTGTGTGTTTGTTTTTGCATGTGTTTTTGTGTGTGTCTTTGGGTGTGTTTTTGTGTGTGTTTTTGTGTGTGTGTTTGTTTTTGTGTGTTTTTGCATGTGTTTTTGTGTGTTTGTGTGTGTGTGTTTTTGTATGTGTGTTTGTTTTTGTGTATTTATGTGTGTGTTTTTGAGTGTTTGTGTGTGTTTGTTTTTGTGTGGTTTTTTGTGTGTTTTTGTGTGTGTTTGTTTTTGTGTGTGTTTTTGTGTTTGTTTTTGTGAGTTTGTTTTTGTGTGTGTGTGTTTTTGTGTGTGTGTTTGTTTTTGCATGTGTTTTTGTGTGTGTTTTTGGGTGTGTTTTTGGGTGTGTTTTTGTGTGTGTTTTTGTGTGTGTGTTTGTTTTTGTGTGTTTTTGCATGTGTTTTTGTGTGTTTGTGTGTGTGTGTTTTTGTATGTGTGTTTGTTTTTGTGTATTTATGTGTGTGTTTTTGAGTGTTTGTGTGTGTGTTTGTTTTTGTGTGTTTGTGTGTGTGTTTTTGTGTGTGTGTTTGTTTTTGTGTGTTTTTGTGTGTGTTTTTGTGTGTGTTTGTTTTTGTGTTTGTGTTTTTGTGTGCGTGTTTGTTTTTGTGTGTTTTTGTGTTTTTGTGTGTGTTTGTTTTTGTGTGTGTTTTTGTGTTTGTTTTTGTGTGTGTGTTTGTTTTTGTGTGTTTTTTTGTGTTTTTGTGTGTGTTTTTGTTTTTGTGTGTGTTTTTGTGTGTTTTTGTGTGTGTTTTTGTGTGTGTTTGTGTGTGTGTGTTTTTGTGTGTGTTTTTATTTTTGTGTGTTTTTGTGTGTGTTTTTGTGTGTGTGTTTGTTTTTGTGTGTGTGTGTTTTTGTGTGTGTGTTTGTTTTTGTGTGTGTGTTTTTGTGTGTGTGTTTGTTTTTGTGTGTGTGTGTTTTTGTGTGTGTGTTTGTTTTTGTGTGTTTTTGTGTTTGTTTTTGTTTTTGTGTGTGTTTTTGTGTGTGTTTGTTTTTGTGTGTGTGTGTTTTTGTGTGTGTGTTTGTTTGTGTGTGTGTGTGTTTTTGTGTGTGTGTTTGTTTTTGTGTGTTTTTGTGTGTTTGTGTGTGTGTTTTTATGTGTGTGTTTGTTTTTGTGTGTTTTTGTGTGTGTTTTTGTGTGTGTTTGTTTTTGTGTTTGTGTTTTTGTGTGCGTGTTTGTTTTTGTGTGTTTTTTTGTGTTTTTGTGTGTGTTTGTTTTTGTGTGTGTTTGTTTTTGTGTGTGTTTTTGTGTTTGTTTTTGTGTGTGTTTGTTTTTGTGTGTTTTTTTGTGTTTTTGTGTGTGTTTTTGTGTGTGTTTTTGTGTGTGTTTTTGTGTGTTTGTGTGTGTGTGTGTTTTTGAGTGTGTGTTTGTTTTTGTGTGTTTTTGTGTGTGTTTTTGTGTGTGTGTGTGTGTGTGTGTGTTTGTTTTTGTGTGTGTGTGTGTGTTTTTGTGTGTGTGTGTTTTTGTGTGTGTGTTTGTTTTTGTGTGTGTTTGAGTGTGTTTGTGTGTGTTTGTTTTTGTGTGTTTTATGTGTGTTTTTGTGTGTTTGTGTGTGTGTTTGTTTTTGCATGTGTTTTTGTGTGTTTGTGTGTGTGTGTTTTTGTGTGTGTGTTTGTTTTTGTGTGTTTTTGTGTGTGTTTTTGTGTGTGTTTGTTTTTGTGTTTGTGTTTTTGTGTGTGTTTTTGGGTGTGTTTTTGGGTGTGTTTTTGTGTGTTTGTTTTTGTGTGTTTTTGTGTGTTTGTGTGTGTGTTTGTTTTTGTGTGTGTTTTGTGTGTTTGTTTTTGTGTGTGTGTTTTTGTGTGTTTTTGTGTGTGTTTTTGTGTGTGTTTTTGTGTGTTTTTGTGTGTGTTTTTGTGTGTTTTTTTGTGTGTTTGTGTGTGTGTGTTTTTGTGTGTGTGTTTGTTTTTGTGTGTTTTTGTGTGTGTTTTTGTTTTTGTGTGTGTTTTTGTGTGTGTGTTTGTTTTTGTGTGTTTTTGTGGGTTTTTGTGTGTGTGTGTGTGTGTGTGTGTTTTTGTGTGTGTTTTTGTGTTTGTTTTTGTGTGGGTGTTTTTGTGTGTGTGTTTTTGTGATTGTTTTTGTGTGTGTTTTTGTGTGTGTTTTTCTGTGTTTGTGTGTGTGTGTTTTTGTGTGTGTGTTTGTTTTTGTGTGTGTGTGTTTTTGTGTTTGTGTTTGTTTTTGTGTGTGTTTTTGTGTGTTTGTTTTTGTGTGTGTTTGTGTGTGTGTTTGTTTTTGTGTGTGTTTTGGTGTGTTTGTTTTTGTGTGTGTGTTTTTGTGTGTTTTTGTGTGTGTGTTTGTTTTTGTGTGTGTTTTTGTGTGTTTGTTTGCGTGTTTGTTTTTGTGTGTTTGTGTGTGTGTGTTTTTGTGTGTGTGTGTTTGTTGTTCTGTGTGTGTTTTTGTGTGTGTGTTTGTTTTTGTGTGTTTTTGTGTTTGTTTTTGTTTTTGTGTGTGTTTTTGTGTGTGTGTTTGTTTTTGTGTGTGTGTGTTTTTGTGTGTGTGTTTGTTTTTGTGTGTGTGTGTTTTTGTGTGTGTGTTTGTTTTTGTGTGTGTGTTTTTGTGTGTGTGTTTTGTTTTTGTGTGTGTTTTTGTGTGTGTTTTCCTGTGTTTGTGTGTGTGTGTTTTTGTGTGTGTTTGTTTTTGTGTTTGTGTTTTTGTGTGTGTGTTTGTTTTTGTGTGTTTTTTGTGTGTTTTTGTGTGTGTTTGTTTTTGCATGTGTTTTTGTGTGTGTTTTTGTGTGTGTTTTTGTGTGTGTGTTTTTGCATGTGTTTTTGTGTGTTTGTGTGTGTGTGTTTTTGTATGTGTGT
Organism: Taudactylus pleione; assembly: GCA_031769625.1. NCBI lineage: Eukaryota > Metazoa > Chordata > Amphibia > Anura > Myobatrachidae > Taudactylus > Taudactylus pleione. The sequence continues at coordinate 10,083 of JAUIMM010002954.1, read as the reverse complement.
TTGTTTTTGTGTATTTATGTGTGTGTTTTTGAGTGTTTGTGTGTGTGTTTGTTAATGTGTGTGTTTGTGTGTGTTTGTGTGTGTGTTTGTTTTTGTGTGTGTTTTTGTGTGTTTGTGTGTGTGTGTGTTTGTGTGTGTGTGTGTTTGTTTTTGTGTGTTTTTGTGTGTGTTTTTGTTTTTGTGTGTGTTTTTGTGTGTTTTTGTGTGTGGTTTTGTGTGTTTGTGTGTGTTTTTGTGTGTGGTGTTGTTTTTTTGTGTTTTTGTGTGTGTTTTTGTTTTGTGTGTGTTTTTGTATGTTTTTGTGTGTGTGTTTTTGTGTGTGTGTTTGGTTTTTGTGTGTTTTTGTGTGTGTTGTGTGTGTTTGTGTGTGTGTGTTTGTTGTGTGTGTGTGTTTTTGTGTGTGTGTTTGTTTTTGTGTATTTTTGTGTGTGTTTTTGTGTGTTTGTGTGTGTTTGTTTTTGGTGTGGTTTTCGTGTGTGATTGTTTTTGTGTGAGTGTGTTTGTGTGTGTGTGTTTGTTTTTGTGTGTGTGTGTTTTTGTGTGTGTGTTTGTTTTTGTGTATTTATGTGTGTGTTTTTGTGTGTTTGTGTGTGTGATTGTTTTTGTGTGTGTTGTGTGTGTGTTTGTTTTTGTGTTTGTGTTTTTGTGTGTTTGTTTGTTTTTGTGTGTTTTTTGTGTGTTTTTGTGCGTTTGTGTGTGTGTTTGTTTTTGTGTGTGTTTTTGTGTGTTTTTGTGTGTGTTTGTTTTTGTGTGTGTTTTGTGTTTGTTTTTGTGTGTGTGTTTTTGTGTGTTTTTGTGTGTGTTTTGTGTGTTTGTTTGCGTTTTTGTTTTTGTGTGTTTTTGTGTGTGTTTTTATTTTTGTGTATTTTTGTGTGTGTTTTTGTGTGTGTGTGTTTTTGTGTGTGTGTTTGTTTTTGTGTGTGTGTTTTTGTGTGTGTGTTTGTTTTTGTGTGTGTGTGTTTTTGTGTGTGTGTTTGTTTTTGTGTGTTTTTGTGTTTGTTTTTGTTTTTGTGTGTGTTTGTTTTTGTGTGTTTTTGTGTGTTTGTTTGTTTTTGTGTGTGTTTTTTTGTGTGTGTGTTTGTTTTTGTGTGTTTTTTTGTGTTTTTGTGTGTGTTTTGTGTGTGTGTGTTTTGTGTGTTTTGGTGTGTTTTTGTGTGTGTTTGTTTGTGTGTGTTTTTGTGTGCGTGTTTGTTTTTGTGTGTTTTTTGTGTTTTGTGTGTGTGTTTGTTTTTGTGTGTGTTTTTGTGTTTGTTTTTGTGTGTGTGTTTGTTTTTGTGTGTTTTTTGTGTTTTTGTGTTTGTTTGTTTTTGTGTGTGTTTTTTTGTGTTTTTGTGTGTGTTTTTGTGTGTTGTGTGTGTGTGTTTTTGTGTGTGTGTTTGTTTTTGTGTGTTTTTGTGTGTGTTTTTGGTGTGTGTGTGTTTGTTTTGGTGTGTGTGTTTTTGTGTGTGTGTGTTTGTTTTTGTGTGTTTTTGTGTGTTTTTGTGTGTTTGTTTTTGTGTGTGTTTGAGTGTGTTTGTGTGTGTTTGTTTTTGTGTGTTTTATGTGTGTTTTTGTGTGTTTGTGTGTGTGTTTGTTTTTGCATGTGTTTTTGTGTGTTTGTGTGTGTGTGTTTTTGTGTGTGTGTTTGTTTTTGTGTGTTTTTGTGTGTGTTTTTGTGTGTTTTTGTTTTTGTGTTTGTGTTTTTGTGTGTGTTTTTGGGTGTGTTTTTGTGTGTTTGTTTTTGTGTGTTTTTGTGTGTTTGTGTGTGTGTTTCTTTTTGTGTGTGTTTTTGTGTGTTTGTTTTTGTGTGTGTGTTTTTGTGTGTTTTTGTGTGTGTTTTTGTGTGTGTTTTTGTGTGTTTTTGTGTGTGTTTTTGTGTGTTTGTGTGTGTGTGTTTTTGTGTGTGTGTTTGTTTTTGTGTATTTATGTGTGTGTTTTTTGAGTGTTTGTGTGTGTGTTTGTTTTTGTGTTTGTTTTTGTGTGTTTTTGTGGGTTTTTGTGTGTGTGTGTTTTTGTGTGTGTTTTTGTGTTTGTTTTTGTGTGGGTGTTTTTGTGGGTGTGTTTTTGTGTGTGTTTTTGTTTTTGTGTGTGTTTTTGTGTGTGTTTTTCTGTGTTTGTGTGTTTGTGTTTTTGTGTGTGTGTTTGTTTTTGTGTGTGTGTGTTTTTGTGTTTGTGTTTGTTTTTGTGTGTGTTTTTGTGTGTTTGTTTTTGTGTGTGTTTGTGTGTGTGTTTGTTTTTGTGTGTTTTGGTGTGTTTGTTTTTGTGTGTGTGTTTTTGTGTGTTTTTGTGTGTGTGTTTGTTTTTGTGTGTGTTTTTGTGTGTTTGTTTGCGTGTTTGTTTTTGTGTGTTTGTGTGTGTGTGTTTTTGTGTGTGTGTGTTTGTTGTTCTGTGTGTGTTTTTGTGTGTGTGTTTGTTTTTGTGTGTTTTTGTGTTTGTTTTTGTTTTTGTGTGTGTTTTTGTGTGTGTGTTTGTTTTTGTGTGTGTGTGTTTTTGTGTGTGTGTTTGTTTTTGTGTGTGTGTTTTTGTGTGTGTGCTTGTTTTTGTGTGTGTGTTTTTGTGTGTGTGTTTTGTTTTTGTGTGTGTTTTTGTGTGTGTTTTTCTGTGTTTGTGTGTGTGTGTTTTTGTGTGTGTTTGTTTTTGTGTGTGTGTGTTTTTGTGTGTGTGTTTGTTTTTGCATGTGTTTTTGTGTGTGTTTTGGGGTGTGTTTTTGTGTGTGTTTTTGTGTGTGTGTTTGTTTTTGTGTGTTTTTGCATGTGTTTTTGTGTGTTTGTGTGTGTGTGTTTTTGTATGTGTGTTTGTTTTTGTGTATTTATGTGTGTGTTTTTGAGTGTTTGTGTGTGTGTTTGTTTTTGTGTGTTTTTTTGTGTGTTTTTGTGTGTGTTTGTTTTTGTGTGTGTTTTTGTGTTTGTTTTTGTGAGTTTGTTTTTGTGTGTGTGTGTTTTTGTGTGTGTGTTTGTTTTTGCATGTGTTTTTGTGTGTGTTTTTGTGTGTTTGTGTGTGTGTGTGTTTTTGTGTGTGTGTTTGTTTTTGTGTGTGTGTGTTTTTGTGTGTGTGTTTGTTTTTGTGTGTGTGTTTTTGTGTGTGTGTTTTGTTTTTGTGTGTGTTTTTGTGTGTGTTTTTCTGTGTTTGTGTGTGTGTGTTTTTGTGTGTGTTTGTTTTTGTGTGTGTGTGTTTTTGTGTGTGTGTTTGTTTTTGCATGTGTTTTTGTGTGTGTTTTGGGGTGTGTTTTTGTGTGTGTTTTTGTGTGTGTGTTTGTTTTTGTGTGTTTTTGCATGTGTTTTTGTGTGTTTGTGTGTGTGTGTTTTTGTATGTGTGTTTGTTTTTGTGTATTTATGTGTGTGTTTTTGAGTGTTTGTGTGTGTGTTTGTTTTTGTGTGTTTTTTTGTGTGTTTTTGTGTGTGTTTGTTTTTGTGTGTGTTTTTGTGTTTGTTTTTGTGAGTTTGTTTTTGTGTGTGTGTGTGTTTTTGTGTGTGTGTTTGTTTTTGCATGTGTTTTTGTGTGTGTTTTTGGGTGTGTTTTTGGGTGTGTTTTTGTGTGTGTTTTTGTGTGTGTGTTTGTTTTTGTGTGTTTTTGCATGTGTTTTTGTGTGTTTGTGTGTGTGTGTTTTTGTATGTGTGTTTGTTTTTGTGTATTTATGTGTGTGTTTTTGAGTGTTTGTGTGTGTGTTTGTTTTTGTGTGTTTTTTTGTGTGTTTTGTGTGTGTTTGTGTTGTGTGTGTTTTTGTGTTTGTTTTTGTGAGTTTGTTTTTGTGTGTGTGTGTTTTGTGTGTGTGTTTGTTTTTGCATGTGTTTTTGTGTGTGTTTTTGGGTGTGTTTTTGGGTGTGTTTTTGTGTGTGTTTTTGTGTGTGTGTTTGTTTTTGTGTGTTTTTGCATGTGTTTTGTGTGTTTGTGTGTGTGTGTTTTGTATGTGTGTTTGTTTTTGTGTATTTATGTGTGTGTTTTTGAGTGTTTGTGTGTGTGTTTGTTTTTGTGTGTTTTTTTGTGTGTTTTTGTGTGTGTTTGTTTTTGGTGTGTGTTTTTGTGTTTGTTTTTGTGAGTTTGTTTTTGTGTGTGTGTGTTTTTGTGTGTGTGTTTGTTTTTGCATGTGTTTTTGTGTGTGTTTTGTGTGTTTGTGTGTGTGTGTGTTTGTGTGTGTTGTGTGTTTGTTTTTGTGTGTGTGTGTTTTTGTGTGTGTGTTGTGTTTTTGTGTGTGTGTTTTGTGTGTGTGTTTTGTTTTGGTGTGTGTTTGTGTGTGTTTTCTGTGTTTGTGTGTGTGTGTTTTTGTGTGTGTTTGTTTTGTGTGTGTGTGTTTTGTGTGTGTGTTTGTTTTGCATGTGTTTTTGTGTGTGTTTTGGGGTGTGTTTTTGTGTGTTTTTGTGTGTGTGTTTGTTTTTGTGTGTTTTTGCATGTGTTTTTGTGTGTTTGTGTGTGTGTGTTTGTGTATGTGTGTTTGTTTTGTGTATTTATGTGTGTGTTTTTGAGTGTTTGTGGTGTGTGTTTGTTTTTGTGTGGTTTTTGTGTGTTTTTGTGTGTGTTTGTTTTTGTGTGTGTTTTTGTGTTTGTTTTTGTGAGTTTGTTTTTGTGTGTGTGTGTGTTTTTGTGTGTGTGTTTGTTTTTGCATGTGTTTTTGTGTGTGTTTTTGGGTGTGTTTTTGGGTGTGTTTTTGTGTGTGTTTTTGTGTGTGTGTTTGTTTTTGTGTGTTTTTGCATGTGTTTTTGTGTGTTTGTGTGTGTGTGTTTTTGTATGTGTGTTTGTTTTTGTGTATTTATGTGTGTGTTTTTGAGTGTTTGTGTGTGTGTTTGTTTTTGTGTGTTTTTTTGTGTGTTTTTGTGTGTGTTTGTTTTTGTGTGTGTTTTTGTGTTTGTTTTTGTGAGTTTGTTTTTGTGTGTGTGTGTTTTTGTGTGTGTGTTTGTTTTTGCATGTGTTTTTGTGTGTGTTTTTGTGTGTTTGTGTGTGTGTGTGTTTTTGTGTGTGTGTTTGTTTTTGTGTGTGTGTGTTTTGTGTGTGTGTGTTTGTTTTTGTGTGTGTGTTTTTGTGTGTGTGTTTTGTTTTTGTGTGTGTTTTTGTGTGTGTTTTTCTGTGTTTTGTGTGTGTGTTTTTGTGTGTGTTTGTTTTTGTGTGTGTGTGTTTTTGTGTGTGTGTTTGTTTTTGCATGTGTTTTTGTGTGTGTTTTGGGGTGTGTTTTTGTGTGTGTTTTTGTGTGTGTGTTTGTTTTTGTGTGTTTTTGCATGTGTTTTTGTGTGTTTGTGTGTGTGTGTTTTTGTATGTGTGTTTGTTTTTGTGTATTTATGTGTGTGTTTTTGAGTGTTTGTGTGTGTGTTTGTTTTTGTGTGTTTTTTTGTGTGTTTTTGTGTGTGTTTGTTTTTGTGTGTGTTTTTGTGTTGTTTTTGTGAGTTTGTTTTTGTGTGTGTGTGTGTTTTTGTGTGTGTGTTTGTTTTTGCATGTGTTTTTGGTGTGTGTTTTTGGGTGTGTTTTTGGGTGTGTTTTTGTGTGTGTTTTTGTGTGTGTGTTTGTTTTTGTGTGTTTTTGCATGTGTTTTTGTGTGTTTGTGTGTGTGTGTTTTTGTATGTGTGTTTGTTTTTGTGTATTTATGTGTGTGTTTTGAGTGTTTGTGTGTGTGTTTGTTTTTGTGTGTTTTTTTGTGTGTTTTTGTGTGTGTTTGTTTTTGTGTGTGTTTTTGTGTTTGTTTTTGTGAGTTTGTTTTTGTGTGTGTGTGTGTTTTTGTGTGTGTGTTTGTTTTTGCATGTGTTTTTGTGTGTGTTTTTGGGTGTGTTTTTGGGTGTGTTTTTGTGTGTGTTTTTGTGTGTGTGTTTGTTTTTGTGTGTTTTTGCATGTGTTTTTGTGTGTTTGTGTGTGTGTGTTTTTGTATGTGTGTTTGTTTTTGTGTATTTATGTGTGTGTTTTTGAGTGTTTGTGTGTGTGTTTGTTTTTGTGTGTTTTGTGTGTGTGTTTTTGTGTGTGTGTTTGTTTTTGTGTGTTTTTGTGTGTGTTTTTGTGTGTGTTTGTTTTTGTGTTTGTGTTTGTGTGTGTGTGTTTGTGTGTTTTTTGTGTTTTTGTGTGTGTTTGTTTTTGTGTGTGTTTTTGTGTTTGTTTTTGTGTGTGTGTGTTTGTGTGTGTGTTTTTGTGTGTGTTTTTGTGTGTGTGTGTGTTTTTGTGTGTGTTTGTGTGTGGTTTTGTGGTGTGTTTGTGTGTGTGTGTGTGTGTGTGTGTGGTGTGTATTTTTGTGTGTTTTTGTGTGTGTTTTTGTGTGTGTGTTTGTTTTGTGTGTGTGTGTTTTTGTGTGTGTTTTTGTTTTTGTGTGTGTTTTTTGTGTGTGTTTTTCTGTGTTTGTGTGTGTGTGTTTTTGTGTGTGTGTTTGTTTTTGTGTGTGTGTGTTTTTGTGTTTGTGTTTGTTTTTGTGTGTGTTTTTGTGTGTTTGTTTTTGTGTGTGTTTGTGTGTGTGTTTGTTTTTGTGTGTGTTTTGGTGTGTTTGTTTTTGTGTGTGTGTTTTTGTGTGTGTGTTTGTTTTTGTGTGTTTTTGCATGTGTTTTTGTGTGTTTGTGTGTGTGTGTTTTTGTATGTGTGTTTGTTTTTGTGTATTTATGTGTGTGTTTTTGAGTGTTTGTGTGTGTGTTTGTTTTTGTGTGTTTTTTTGTGTGTTTTTGTGTGTGTGTTTGTCTTGTGTGTGTTTTGTGTTTGTTTTTGTGAGTTTGTTTGTGTGTGTGTGTGTGTTTTTGTGTGTGTGTTTGTTTTTGCATGTGTTTTTGTGTGTGTTTTGGGTGTGTTTTTGGGTGTGTTTTTGTGTGTGTTTTTGTGTGTGTGTTTGTTTTTGTGTGTTTTTGCATGTGTTTTTGTGTGTTTGTGTGTGTGTGTTTTTGTATGTGTGTTTGTTTTTGTGTATTTATGTGTGTGTTTTTGAGTGTTGTGTGTGTGTTTGTTTTTGTGTGTTTGTGTGTGTGTTTTTGTGTGTGTGTTTGTTTTTGTGTGTTTTTGTGTGTGTTTTTGTGTGTGTTTGTTTTTGTGTTTGTGTTTTTGTGTGCGTGTTTGTTTTTGTGTGTTTTTGTGTTTTTGTGTGTGTTTGTTTTTGTGTGTGTTTTTGTGTGTGTTTTGTGTGTGTGTTTGTTTTTGTGTGTTTTTTTGTGTTTTTGTGTGTGTTTTTGTTTTTGTGTGTGTTTTTGTTGTTTTTGTGTGTGTTTTTGTGTGTGTTTGGGTGTGTTTGTGTGTGTTGTGTGTGTGTGTTTGTTTTTGTGTGTTTTTGATGTGTTTTGTGTGTTTGTGTGTGGTGTTTTTGTATGTGTGTTTGTTTTTGTGTATTTATGTGTGTGTTTTTGAGTGTTTGTGTGTGTGTTTGTTTTTGTGTGTTTTTTTGTGTGTTTTTGTGTGTGTTTGTTTTTGTGTGTGTTTTTGTGTTTGTTTTTGTGAGTTTGTTTTTGTGTGTGTGTGTTTTTGTGTGTGTGTTTGTTTTGTGCATGTGTTTTTGTGTGTGTTTTTGGGTGTGTTTTTGGGTGTGTTTTTGGGTGTGTGGTTTGGTGTGTGTTTTTGTTGTTGTGTGTTTTTGTGTGTTGTGTGTGTTTGTGTGTGTGTGGTTTTGTGTGTTTGTGGGTGTGGGTTTTGGTGTGTGTGGTGTGTGTGGTGTTTGTGTGTGTGTGTGGTGTGTGTGTGTTGTTTGTGTGTTTGTGTGTGGTTGGTGTGTGTGTTTGTGTGTGTGTGTGTTTGTGTGTGTTTGTGTGTGTGTGTGTGTGTGGTGTGTTTGTGTGTTGTGTGTGTTTTGTGTGTGTTTTGTGTGTGTGTGTGTGTGTGTTGTGTGTGTGTTGTGTGTGTGTTTTTGTGTGTGTGTGTGTGTTTGGTGTGTGTGTGTGTTTGGGTGTGTGTGTGTGTGTGTGTGTGTGTGTGGGTGGGTGTTGGGGGTGGTGGGGGGTGTGGGGGTTTGTGGGGTGGGGTTTTGTGTGTGGTGTTTGTGTGTGGGTTTGTGTGTGTGTTTTTGTGTGTGTGTGTGTTTTGTGTGTGGTGTTTTGTGTGTGTTTGTGTGTTGTTTTTGTGTGTGTTTGTGTGTGTTTTGTTTTTGTGTGTGTTTTGTGTGTGTGTTTGGTGTGTGTGGTGTTTTGTGTGTGTGTGTGTTTGTGTGGTGTGTGTTTTTGTGTGTGTGTTTGTTTTTGTGTGTTTTGTGTGTTTGTGTGTGTGTTTTTGTGTGTGTGTTTGTTTTTGTGTGTTGTGTGTGTTTTGTGTGTGTTTGTTTTTGTGTTTGTGTTTTTGTGTGGTGTTTGTTTTTGTGTGTTTTGTGTGTTTTTGTGTGTGTTTGTTTTGTGTGTGTTTGTTTTGTGTGTGTTTTTGGTGTTTGTTTTTGTGTGTGTGTGTTTTGTGTTTTGTGTGTTTTTTGTGTGTGTTTGTGTGTGTTGTGTGTGTTTGTGTGGGTGTGTGTGTGGTGGTGTGTGTGTGTGTGGTGTGTTGGGGGGTGTGGTGTGTGTGTGGGTGTGTTTGTGTGTGGTGTGTGTGTGTTTTGTGTGTGTGTGTGTGGTGTTTGTGTGTGTTTGTGTGTGTTTTGTGTGGGTGTGTGTGTGTGTGTTTGTGTGTGTTGTTGTGTGTGTGTGTTTTGTGTGTGTGTTGTTTTTGTGTGTTTTTGTGTGTGTTTTGGGGTGTGTTTTTGTGTGTGTTTTTGTGTGTGTGTTGTGTTTTTGTGTGTTTTTGTGAGTTTTTGTGTGTTTGTGTGTGTGTGTTTTGTATGTGTGTTTTGTTTTTGTGTATTTGTGTGTGTGTTTGTGTGTGTTTGTGTGTGTGTTTGTTTTTGTGTGTTTTTTTGTGTGTTTTTGTGTGTGTTTGTTTTTGTGTGTGTTTTGTGTTTGTTTTTGTGAGTTTGTTTTTGTGTGTGTGTGTGTTTTTGTGTGTGTGTTTGTTTTTGCATGTGTTTTGTGTGTGTTTGGGTGTGTTTTTGGGTGTGTTTTTGTGTGTGTTTTTGTGTGTGTGTTTGTTTTTGTGTGTTTTTGCATGTGTTTTTGTGTGTTTGTGTGTGTGTGTTTTTGTATGTGTGTTGTTTTTGTGTATTTATGTGTGTGTTTTTGAGTGTTTGTGTGTGTGTTTGTTTTTGTGTTGTTTTTGTGTGTGTTTTTGTGTGTGTGTTTGTTTTTGTGTGTTTTTGTGTGTGTTTTTGTGTGTGTTTGTTTTTGTGTTTGTGTTTTTGTGTGTGTGTTTGTTTTTGTGTGTTTTTTTTGTGTTTTGTGTGTGTTGTTTTGTGTTTGTGTTTTGTGTGTGTGTTTGTTTTTGTGTGTTTTTTGTGTTTTTGTGTGTGTTTTTGTTTTTGTGTGTGTGTTTTGTGTGTTTTGTGTGTGTTTTTGTGTGTGTTTGTGTGTGTGTGTTTTGTGTGTGTGTTTTATTTTTGTGTGTTTTTGTGTGTGTTTTTGTGTGTGTGTTTGTTTTTGTGTGTGTGTGTTTTTGTGTGTGTTTTTGTTTTTGTGTGTGTTTTTGTGTGTGTTTTTCTGTGTTTGTGTGTGTGTGTTTTTGTGTGTGTGTTTGTTTTTGTGTGTGTGTGTTTTTGTGTTTGTGTTTGTTTTTTGTGTGTGTTTTTGTGTGTTGTTTTTGTGTGTGTTGTGTGTGTGTTTGTTTTGTGTGTGTTTTGGTGTGTTTGTTTTTGTGTGTGTGTTTTTGTGTGTTTTTGTGTGTGTGTTTGTTTTTGTGTGTTTTTGCATGTGTTTTTGTGTGTTTGTGTGTGTGTGTTTTTGTATGTGTGTTTGTTTTTGTGTATTTTATGTGTGTGTTTTTGAGTGTTTGTGTGTGTGTTTGTTTTGTGTGTTTTTTGTGTGTTTTTGTGTGTGTTTGTTTTTGTGTGTGTTTTTGTGTTTGTTTTTGTGAGTTTGTTGTGTGTGTGTGTGTGTTTTTGTGTGTGTGTTTGTTTTTGCATGTGTTTTTGTGTGTGTTTTTGGGTGTGTTTTTGGGTGTGTTTTTGTGTGTGTTTTTGTGTGTGTGTTTGTTTTTGTGTGTTTTTGCATGTGTTTTTGTGTGTTTGTGTGTGTGTGTTTTTGTATGTGTGTTTGTTTTTGTGTATTTATGTGTTTTTGAGTGTTTGTGTGTGTGTTTGTTTTTGTGTGTTTGTGTGTGTGTTTTTGTGTGTGTGTTTGTTTTTGTGTTTTTTGTGTGTGTTTTTGTGTGTGTTTG
>JAUIMM010002953.1:0-118078 GCA_031769625.1 Taudactylus pleione | reverse complement strand
GATGTGAAATGGTTTTTCTCCCATGTTGCGTTTAAGAGAAAATAGCAAATGCACGTTTTAGGCCAAAATGCATTGAAAGCAATGGAAACAACAAAAGTGCATATGTTGTGTTATCTCCTCTTGTAGCAAACACAAACAGCTCAAAATTTCACTGGATGTCTTGAAGACCAAGACCAACAAATGTGATGTGAAATGGTTTTTCTCCCATGTTGCGTTTAAGAGAAAACAGCAAATGCACGTTTTAGGCCAAAATGCATTGAAAGCAATGAAAACAACTAAAGCGCATACTTTGTGTTATCTCCACTTGTAGCAAACACAGACAGCTCAAAATTTCACTGGATGTGTTGAAGACCAAGACCCACAAATGTGATGTGAAATGGTTTTTCTCCCATGTTGCATTTAAGAGAAAACAGCAATTGCTCGTTTTAGGCAAAAATGCATTGAAAGCAATGGAAACAACAAAAGCGCATACTTTGTGTTATCTCCTCTTGTAGCAAACACAGGCAGCTCAAACTTTCACTGGATGTGTGGAAGACCAAGACCAACAAATGTGATGTGAAATGGTTTTTCTCCCATGTTGCGTTTAAGAGAAAACAGCAAATGCACGTTTTAGGCCAAAATGCATTGAAAGCAATGGAAACAACAAAAGTGCATACGTTGTGTTATCTCCTCTTGTAGCAAACACAGACAGCTCAAAATTTCACTGGATGTCTTGAAGACCAATGCCCACAAATGTGATGTGAAATGGTTTTTCTCCCATGTTGCGTTTAAGAGAAAACAGCAATTGCTCGTTTTAGGCCAAAATGCTTTGAAAGCAATGGAAACAACAAAAGCGCATACTTTGTGTTATCTCCACTTGTAGCAAACACAGACAGCTCAAAATTTCACTGGATGTGTTGAAGACCAAGACCCACAAATGTGATGTGAAATGGTTTTTCTCCCATGTTGCGTTTAAGAGAAAACAGCAAATGCACGTTTTAGGCCAAAATGAATTGAAAGCAATGGAAACAACAAAAGCGCATTCTTTGTGTTATCTTCTCTTGTAGCAAACACAGGCAGCTCAAAATTTCACTGGATGTGTTGAAGACCAAGACCAACAAATGTGATGTGAAATGGTTTTTCTCCCATGTTGCGTTTAAGAGAAAACAGCAAATGCACATTTTAGGCCAAAATGCTTTGAAAGCAATGGAAACAACAAAAGCGCATACTTTGTGTTATCTCCACTTGTAGCAAACACAGACAGCTCAAAATTTCACTGGATGTGTTGAAGACCAAGACCCACAAATGTGATGTGAAATGGTTTTTCTCCCATGTTGCGTTTAAGAGAAAACAGCAATTGCACGTTTTAGGCCAAAATGCATTGAAAGCAATGGAAACAACAAAAGCGCATACTTTGTGTTATCTCCACTTGTAGCAAACACAGACAGCTCAAAATTTCACTGGATGTGTTGAAGACCAAGACCCACAAATATGATGTGAAATGGTTTTTCTCCCATGTTGCGTTTAAGAGAAAACAGCAATTGCTCGTTTTAGGCCAAAATGCATTGAAAGCAATGGAAACAACAAAAGCGCATACTTTGTGTTATCTCCTCTTGTAGCAAACACAGGCAGCTCAAAATTTCACTGGATGTGTTGAAGACCAAGACCAACAAATGTGATGTGAAATGGTTTTTCTCCCATGTTGCGTTTAAGAGAAAACAGCAAATGCACGTTTTAGGCCAAAATGCATTGAAAGCAATGAAAACAACAAAAGCGCATACTTTGTGTTATCTCCACTTGTAGCAAACACAGACAGCTCAAAATTTCACTGGATGTGTTGAAGACCAAGACCCACAAATGTGATGTGAAATGGTTTTTCTCCCATGTTGCGTTTAAGAGAAAACAGCAAATGCACGTTTTAGGCCAAAATGCATTGAAAGCAATGGAAACAACAAAAGCGCATACTTTGTGTTATCTTCTCTTGTAGCAAACACAGGCAGCTCAAAATTTCACTGGATGTGTTGAAGACCAAGACCAACAAATGTGATGTGAAATGGTTTTTCTCCCATGTTGCGTTAAAGAGAAAAGAGCAAATGCACGTTTTAGGCCAAAATGCTTTGAAAGCAATGGAAACAACAAAAGCGCATACTTTGTGTTATCTCCACTTGTAGCAAACACAGACAGCTCAAAATTTCACTGGATGTGTTGAAGACCAAGACCCACAAATTTGATGTGAAATGGTTTTTCTCCCATGTTGCGTTTAAGAGAAAACAGCAATTGCTCGTTTTAGGCAAAAATGCATTGAAAGCAATGGAACCAACAAAAGCGCATACTTTGTGTTATCTCCTCTTGTAGCAAACACAGACAGCTCAAAATTTCACTGGATGTCTTGAAGACCAAGACCAACAAATGTGATGTGAAATGGTTTTTCTCCCATGTTGCGTTTAAGAGAAAACAGCAAATGCACGTTTTAGGCCAAAATGCATTGAAAGCAATGAAAACAACTAAAGCGCATACTTTGTGTTATCTCCACTTGTAGCAAACACAGACAGCTCAAAATTTCACTGGATGTGTTGAAGACCAAGACCCACAAATGTGATGTGAAATGGTTTTTCTCCCATGTTGCGTTTAAGAGAAAACAGCAATTGCACGTTTTAGGCCAAAATGCATTGAAAGCAATGGAAACAACAAAAGCGCATACTTTGTGTTATCTCCACTTGTAGCAAACACAGACAGCTCAAAATTTCACTGGATGTGTTGAAGACCAAGACCCACAAATGTGATGTGAAATGGTTTTTCTCCCATGTTGCATTTAAGAGAAAACAGCAATTGCTCGTTTTAGGCAAAAATGCATTGAAAGCAATGGAACCAACAAAAGCGCATACTTTGTGTTATCTCCTCTTGTAGCAAACACAGACAGCTCAAAATTTCACTGGATGTGTTGAAGACCAAGACCCACAAATATGATGTGAAATGGTTTTTCTCCCATGTTGCGTTTAAGAGAAAACAGCAATTGCTCGTTTTAGGCCAAAATGCATTGAAAGCAATGGAAACAACAAAAGCGCATACTTTGTGTTATCTTCTCTTGTAGCAAACACAGGCAGCTCAAAATTTCACTGGATGTGTTGAAGACCAAGACCAACAAATGTGATGTGAAATGGTTTTTCTCCCATGTTGCGTTTAAGAGAAAACAGCAAATGCACGTTTTAGGCCAAAATGCTTTGAAAGCAATGGAAACAACAAAAGCGCATACTTTGTGTTATCTCCACTTGTAGCAAACACAGACAGCTCAAAATTTCACTGGATGTGTTGAAGACCAAGACCCACAAATGTGATGTGAAATGGTTTTTCTCCCATGTTGCGTTTAAGAGAAAACAGCAATTGCTCGTTTTAGGCAAAAATGCATTGAAAGCAATGGAACCAACAAAAGCGCATACTTTGTGTTATCTCCTCTTGTAGCAAACACAGACAGCTCAAAATTTCACTGGATGTGTTGAAGACCAAGACCAACAAATGTGATGTGAAATGGTTTTTCTCCCATGTTGCGTTTAAGAGAAAACAGCAAATGCACGTTTTAGGCCAAAATGCATTGAAAGCAATGGAAACAACAAAAGTGCATATGTTGTGTTATCTCCTCTTGTAGCAAACACAAACAGCTCAAAATTTCACTGGATGTCTTGAAGACCAAGACCAACAAATGTGATGTGAAATGGTTTTTCTCCCATGTTGCGTTTAAGAGAAAACAGCAAATGCACGTTTTAGGCCAAAATGCATTGAAAGCAATGAAAACAACAAAAGCGCATACTTTGTGTTATCTCCACTTGTAGCAAACACAGACAGCTCAAAATTTCACTGGATGTGTTGAAGACCAAGACCCACAAATGTGATGTGAAATGGTTTTTCTCCCATGTTGCGTTTAAGAGAAAACAGCAAATGCACGTTTTAGGCCAAAATGCATTGAAAGCAATGGAAACAACAAAAGCGCATACTTTGTGTTATCTTCTCTTGTAGCAAACACAGGCAGCTCAAAATTTCACTGGATGTGTTGAAGACCAAGACCAACAAATGTGATGTGAAATGGTTTTTCTCCCATGTTGCGTTAAAGAGAAAAGAGCAAATGCACGTTTTAGGCCAAAATGCTTTGAAAGCAATGGAAACAACAAAAGCGCATACTTTGTGTTATCTCCACTTGTAGCAAACACAGACAGCTCAAAATTTCACTGGATGTGTTGAAGACCAAGACCCACAAATTTGATGTGAAATGGTTTTTCTCCCATGTTGCGTTTAAGAGAAAACAGCAATTGCTCGTTTTAGGCAAAAATGCATTGAAAGCAATGGAACCAACAAAAGCGCATACTTTGTGTTATCTCCTCTTGTAGCAAACACAGACAGCTCAAAATTTCACTGGATGTGTTGAAGACCAAGACCAACAAATGTGATGTGAAATGGTTTTTCTCCCATGTTGCGTTTAAGAGAAAACAGCAAATGCACGTTTTAGGCCAAAATGCATTGAAAGCAATGGAAACAACAAAAGTGCATATGTTGTGTTATCTCCTCTTGTAGCAAACACAAACAGCTCAAAATTTCACTGGATGTCTTGAAGACCAAGACCAACAAATGTGATGTGAAATGGTTTTTCTCCCATGTTGCGTTTAAGAGAAAACAGCAAATGCACGTTTTAGGCCAAAATGCATTGAAAGCAATGAAAACAACTAAAGCGCATACTTTGTGTTATCTCCACTTGTAGCAAACACAGACAGCTCAAAATTTCACTGGATGTGTTGAAGACCAAGACCCACAAATGTGATGTGAAATGGTTTTTCTCCCATGTTGCGTTTAAGAGAAAACAGCAATTGCACGTTTTAGGCCAAAATGCATTGAAAGCAATGGAAACAACAAAAGCGCATACTTTGTGTTATCTCCACTTGTAGCAAACACAGACAGCTCAAAATTTCACTGGATGTGTTGAAGACCAAGACCCACAAATGTGATGTGAAATGGTTTTTCTCCCATGTTGCATTTAAGAGAAAACAGCAATTGCTCGTTTTAGGCAAAAATGCATTGAAAGCAATGGAACCAACAAAAGCGCATACTTTGTGTTATCTCCTCTTGTAGCAAACACAGACAGCTCAAAATTTCACTGGATGTGTTGAAGACCAAGACCCACAAATATGATGTGAAATGGTTTTTCTCCCATGTTGCGTTTAAGAGAAAACAGCAATTGCTCGTTTTAGGCCAAAATGCATTGAAAGCAATGGAAACAACAAAAGCGCATACTTTGTGTTATCTTCTCTTGTAGCAAACACAGGCAGCTCAAAATTTCACTGGATGTGTTGAAGACCAAGACCAACAAATGTGATGTGAAATGGTTTTTCTCCCATGTTGCGTTTAAGAGAAAACAGCAAATGCACGTTTTAGGCCAAAATGCTTTGAAAGCAATGGAAACAACAAAAGCGCATACTTTGTGTTATCTCCACTTGTAGCAAACACAGACAGCTCAAAATTTCACTGGATGTGTTGAAGACCAAGACCCACAAATGTGATGTGAAATGGTTTTTCTCCCATGTTGCGTTTAAGAGAAAACAGCAATTGCTCGTTTTAGGCAAAAATGCATTGAAAGCAATGGAACCAACAAAAGCGCATACTTTGTGTTATCTCCTCTTGTAGCAAACACAGACAGCTCAAAATTTCACTGGATGTGTTGAAGACCAAGACCAACAAATGTGATGTGAAATGGTTTTTCTCCCATGTTGCGTTTAAGAGAAAACAGCAAATGCACGTTTTAGGCCAAAATGCATTGAAAGCAATGGAAACAACAAAAGTGCATATGTTGTGTTATCTCCTCTTGTAGCAAACACAAACAGCTCAAAATTTCACTGGATGTCTTGAAGACCAAGACCAACAAATGTGATGTGAAATGGTTTTTCTCCCATGTTGCGTTTAAGAGAAAACAGCAAATGCACGTTTTAGGCCAAAATGCATTGAAAGCAATGAAAACAACAAAAGCGCATACTTTGTGTTATCTCCACTTGTAGCAAACACAGACAGCTCAAAATTTCACTGGATGTGTTGAAGACCAAGACCCACAAATGTGATGTGAAATGGTTTTTCTCCCATGTTGCGTTTAAGAGAAAACAGCAAATGCACGTTTTAGGCCAAAATGCATTGAAAGCAATGGAAACAACAAAAGCGCATACTTTGTGTTATCTTCTCTTGTAGCAAACACAGGCAGCTCAAAATTTCACTGGATGTGTTGAAGACCAAGACCAACAAATGTGATGTGAAATGGTTTTTCTCCCATGTTGCGTTAAAGAGAAAAGAGCAAATGCACGTTTTAGGCCAAAATGCTTTGAAAGCAATGGAAACAACAAAAGCGCATACTTTGTGTTATCTCCACTTGTAGCAAACACAGACAGCTCAAAATTTCACTGGATGTGTTGAAGACCAAGACCCACAAATTTGATGTGAAATGGTTTTTCTCCCATGTTGCGTTTAAGAGAAAACAGCAATTGCTCGTTTTAGGCAAAAATGCATTGAAAGCAATGGAACCAACAAAAGCGCATACTTTGTGTTATCTCCTCTTGTAGCAAACACAGACAGCTCAAAATTTCACTGGATGTGTTGAAGACCAAGACCAACAAATGTGATGTGAAATGGTTTTTCTCCCATGTTGCGTTTAAGAGAAAACAGCAAATGCACGTTTTAGGCCAAAATGCATTGAAAGCAATGGAAACAACAAAAGTGCATATGTTGTGTTATCTCCTCTTGTAGCAAACACAAACAGCTCAAAATTTCACTGGATGTCTTGAAGACCAAGACCAACAAATGTGATGTGAAATGGTTTTTCTCCCATGTTGCGTTTAAGAGAAAACAGCAAATGCACGTTTTAGGCCAAAATGCATTGAAAGCAATGAAAACAACTAAAGCGCATACTTTGTGTTATCTCCACTTGTAGCAAACACAGACAGCTCAAAATTTCACTGGATGTGTTGAAGACCAAGACCCACAAATGTGATGTGAAATGGTTTTTCTCCCATGTTGCATTTAAGAGAAAACAGCAATTGCTCGTTTTAGGCAAAAATGCATTGAAAGCAATGGAACCAACAAAAGCGCATACTTTGTGTTATCTCCTCTTGTAGCAAACACAGACAGCTCAAAATTTCACTGGATTTGTTGAAGACCAAGACCCACAAATATCATGTGAAATGGTTTTTCTCCCATGTTGCGTTTAAGAGAAAACAGCAATTGTTCGTTTTAGGCCAAAATGCTTTGAAAGCAATGGAAACAACAAAAGCGCATACTTTGTGTTATCTCCACTTGTAGCAAACACAGACAGCTCAAAATTTCACTGGATGTGTTGAAGACCAAGACCCACAAATGTGATGTGAAATGGTTTTTCTCCCATGTTGCGTTTAAGAGAAAACAGCAAATGCACGTTTTAGGCCAAAATGAATTGAAAGCAATGGAAACAACAAAAGCGCATACTTTGTGTTATCTTCTCTTGTAGCAAACACAGGCAGCTCAAAATTTCACTGGATGTGTTGAAGACCAAGACCAACAAATGTGATGTGAAATGGTTTTTCTACCATGTTGCGTTTAAGAGAAAACAGCAAATGCACGTTTTAGGCCAAAATGCTTTGAAAGCAATGGAAACAACAAAAGCGCATACTTTGTGTTATCTCCACTTGTAGCAAACACAGACAGCTCAAAATTTCACTGGATGTGTTGAAGACCAAGACCCACAAATGTGATGTGAAATGGTTTTTCTCCCATGTTGCGTTTAAGAGAAAACAGCAATTGCTCGTTTTAGGCCAAAATGCATTGAAAGCAATGGAACCAACAAAAGCGCATACTTTGTGTTATCTCCTCTTGTAGCAAACACGGACAGCTCAAAATTTCACTGGATGTGTTGAAGACCAAGACCCACAAATGTGATGTGAAATGGTTTTTCTCCCATGTTGCGTTTAAGAGAAAACAGCAAATGCACGTTTTAGGCCAAAATGCATTGAAAGCAATGGAAACAACAAAAGCGCATACTTTGTGTTATCTTCTCTTGTAGCAAACACAGGCAGCTCAAAATTTCACTGGATGTGTTGAAGACCAAGACCAACAAATGTGATGTGAAATGGTTTTTCTCCCATGTTGAGTTAAAGAGAAAAGAGCAAATGCACGTTTTAGGCCAAAATGCTTTGAAAGCAATGGAAACAACAAAAGCGCATACTTTGTGTTATCTCCACTTGTAGCAAACACAGACAGCTCAAAATTTCACTGGATGTGTTGAAGACCAAGACCCACAAATTTGATGTGAAATGGTTTTTCTCCCATGTTGCGTTTAAGAGAAAACAGCAATTGCTCGTTTTAGGCAAAAATGCATTGAAAGCAATGGAACCAACAAAAGCGCATACTTTGTGTTATCTCCTCTTGTAGCAAACACAGACAGCTCAAAATTTCACTGGATGTGTTGAAGACCAAGACCAACAAATGTGATGTGAAATGGTTTTTCTCCCATGTTGCGTTTAAGAGAAAATAGCAAATGCACGTTTTAGGCCAAAATGCATTGAAAGCAATGGAAACAACAAAAGTGCATATGTTGTGTTATCTCCTCTTGTAGCAAACACAAACAGCTCAAAATTTCACTGGATGTCTTGAAGACCAAGACCAACAAATGTGATGTGAAATGGTTTTTCTCCCATGTTGCGTTTAAGAGAAAACAGCAAATGCACGTTTTAGGCCAAAATGCATTGAAAGCAATGAAAACAACTAAAGCGCATACTTTGTGTTATCTCCACTTGTAGCAAACACAGACAGCTCAAAATTTCACTGGATGTGTTGAAGACCAAGACCCACAAATGTGATGTGAAATGGTTTTTCTCCCATGTTGCATTTAAGAGAAAACAGCAATTGCTCGTTTTAGGCAAAAATGCATTGAAAGCAATGGAACCAACAAAAGCGCATACTTTGTGTTATCTCCTCTTGTAGCAAACACAGACAGCTCAAAATTTCACTGGATTTGTTGAAGACCAAGACCCACAAATATCATGTGAAATGGTTTTTCTCCCATGTTGCGTTTAAGAGAAAACAGCAATTGTTCGTTTTAGGCCAAAATGCTTTGAAAGCAATGGAAACAACAAA
Organism: Taudactylus pleione; assembly: GCA_031769625.1. Lineage (NCBI taxonomy): Eukaryota > Metazoa > Chordata > Amphibia > Anura > Myobatrachidae > Taudactylus > Taudactylus pleione. The sequence continues at coordinate 108,967 of JAUIMM010002953.1, read as the reverse complement.
AGCGCATACTTTGTGTTATCTCCACTTGTAGCAAACACAGACAGCTCAAAATTTCACTGGATGTGTTGAAGACCAAGACCCACAAATGTGATGTGAAATGGTTTTTCTCCCATGTTGCGTTTAAGAGAAAACAGCAAATGCACGTTTTAGGCCAAAATGAATTGAAAGCAATGGAAACAACAAAAGCGCATACTTTGTGTTATCTTCTCTTGTAGCAAACACAGGCAGCTCAAAATTTCACTGGATGTGTTGAAGACCAAGACCAACAAATGTGATGTGAAATGGTTTTTCTACCATGTTGCGTTTAAGAGAAAACAGCAAATGCACGTTTTAGGCCAAAATGCTTTGAAAGCAATGGAAACAACAAAAGCGCATACTTTGTGTTATCTCCACTTGTAGCAAACACAGACAGCTCAAAATTTCACTGGATGTGTTGAAGACCAAGACCCACAAATGTGATGTGAAATGGTTTTTCTCCCATGTTGCGTTTAAGAGAAAACAGCAATTGCTTGTTTTAGGCAAAAATGCATTGAAAGCAATGGAACCAACAAAAGCGCATACTTTGTGTTATCTCCTCTTGTAGCAAACACAGACAGCTCAAAATTTCACTGGATGTGTTGAAGACCAAGACCAACAAATGTGATGTGAAATGGTTTTTCTCCCATGTTGCGTTTAAGAGAAAACAGCAAATGCACGTTTTAGGCCAAAATGCTTTGAAAGCAATGGAAACAAAAAAGCGCATACTTTGTGTTATCTCCACTTGTAGCAAACACGGACAGCTCAAAATTTCACTGGATGTGTTGAAGACCAAGACCCACAAATGTGATGTGAAATGGTTTTTCTCCCATGTTGCGTTTAAGAGAAAACAGCAAATGCACGTTTTAGGCCAAAATGCATTGAAAGCAATGGAAACAACAAAAGCGCATACTTTGTGTTATCTTCTCTTGTAGCAAACACAGGCAGCTCAAAATTTCACTGGATGTGTTGAAGACCAAGACCAACAAATGTGATGTGAAATGGTTTTTCTCCCATGTTGAGTTAAAGAGAAAAGAGCAAATGCACGTTTTAGGCCAAAATGCTTTGAAAGCAATGGAAACAACAAAAGCGCATACTTTGTGTTATCTCCACTTGTAGCAAACACAGACAGCTCAAAATTTCACTGGATGTGTTGAAGACCAAGACCCACAAATGTGATGTGAAATGGTTTTTCTCCCATGTTGCGTTTAAGAGAAAACAGCAATTGCTCGTTTTAGGCCAAAATGCATTGAAAGCAATGGAACCAACAAAAGCGCATACTTTGTGTTATCTCCTCTTGTAGCAAACACAGACAGCTCAAAATTTCACTGGATGTGTTGAAGACCAAGACCAACAAATGTGATGTGAAATGGTTTTTCTCCCATGTTGCATTGAAGAGAAAACAGCAAATGCACGTTTTAGGCCAAAATGCATTGAAAGCAATGGAAACAACAAAAGTGCATATGTTGTGTTATCTCCTCTTGTAGCAAACACAAACAGCTCAAAATTTCACTGGATGTCTTGAAGACCAAGACCAACAAATGTGATGTGAAATGGTTTTTCTCCCATGTTGCGTTAAAGAGAAAAGAGCAAATGCACGTTTTAGGCCAAAATGCTTTGAAAGCAATGGAAACAACAAAAGCGCATACTTTGTGTTATCTCCACTTGTAGCAAACACAGACAGCTCAAAATTTCACTGGATGTGTTGAAGACCAAGACCAACAAATGTGATGTGAAATGGTTTTTCTCCCATGTTGCGTTTAAGAGAAAATAGCAAATGCACGTTTTAGGCCAAAATGCATTGAAAGCAATGGAAACAACAAAAGTGCATATGTTGTGTTATCTCCTCTTGTAGCAAACACAAACAGCTCAAAATTTCACTGGATGTCTTGAAGACCAAGACCAACAAATGTGATGTGAAATGGTTTTTCTCCCATGTTGCGTTTAAGAGAAAACAGCAAATGCACGTTTTAGGCCAAAATGCATTGAAAGCAATGAAAACAACTAAAGCGCATACTTTGTGTTATCTCCACTTGTAGCAAACACAGACAGCTCAAAATTTCACTGGATGTGTTGAAGACCAAGACCCACAAATGTGATGTGACATGGTTTTTCTCCCATGTTGCATTTAAGAGAAAACAGCAATTGCTCGTTTTAGGCAAAAATGCATTGAAAGCAATGGAACCAACAAAAGCGCATACTTTGTGTTATCTCCTCTTGTAGCAAACACAGACAGCTCAAAATTTCACTGGATTTGTTGAAGACCAAGACCCACAAATATCATGTGAAATGGTTTTTCTCCCATGTTGCGTTTAAGAGAAAACAGCAATTGTTCGTTTTAGGCCAAAATGCTTTGAAAGCAATGGAAACAACAAAAGCGCATACTTTGTGTTATCTCCACTTGTAGCAAACACAGACAGCTCAGAATTTCACTGGATGTGTTGAAGACCAAGACCCACAAATGTGATGTGAAATGGTTTTTCTCCCATGTTGCGTTTAAGAGAAAACAGCAAATGCACGTTTTAGGCCAAAATGAATTGAAAGCAATGGAAACAACAAAAGCGCATACTTTGTGTTATCTTCTCTTGTAGCAAACACAGGCAGCTCAAAATTTCACTGGATGTGTTGAAGACCAAGACCAACAAATGTGATGTGAAATGGTTTTTCTCCCATGTTGCGTTTAAGAGAAAACAGCAAATGCACGTTTTAGGCCAAAATGCTTTGAAAGCAATGGAAACAACAAAAGCGCATACTTTGTGTTATCTCCACTTGTAGCAAACACAGACAGCTCAAAATTTCACTGGATGTGTTGAAGACCAAGACCCACAAATGTGATGTGAAATGGTTTTTCTCCCATGTTGCGTTTAAGAGAAAACAGCAATTGCACGTTTTAGGCCAAAATGCATTGAAAGCAATGGAAACAACAAAAGCGCATACTTTGTGTTATCTCCACTTGTAGCAAACACAGACAGCTCAAAATTTCACTGGATGTGTTGAAGACCAAGACCCACAAATGTGATGTGAAATGGTTTTTCTCCCATGTTGCATTTAAGAGAAAACAGCAATTGCTCGTTTTAGGCAAAAATGCATTGAAAGCAATGGAACCAACAAAAGCGCATACTTTGTGTTATCTCCTCTTGTAGCAAACACAGACAGCTCAAAATTTCACTGGATGTGTTGAAGACCAAGACCCACAAATATGATGTGAAATGGTTTTTCTCCCATGTTGTGTTTAAGAGAAAACAGCAATTGCTCGTTTTAGGCCAAAATGCATTGAAAGCAATGAAAACAACAAAAGCGCATACTTTGTGTTATCTCCTCTTGTAGCAAACACAGACAGCTCAAAATTTCACTGGATGTGTTGAAGACCAAGACCCACAAATGTGATGTGAAATGGTTTTTCTCCCATGTTGCGTTTAAGAGAAAACAGCAATTGCACGTTTTAGGCCAAAATGCATTGAAAGCAATGGAAACAACAAAAGCGCATACTTTGTGTTATCTTCTCTTGTAGCAAACACAGGCAGCTCAAAATTTCACTGGATGTGTTGAAGACCAAGACCAACAAATGTGATGTGAAATGGTTTTTCTCCCATGTTGCGTTTAAGAGAAAACAGCAAATGCACGTTTTAGGCCAAAATGCTTTGAAAGCAATGGAAACAACAAAAGCGCATACTTTGTGTTATCTCCACTTGTAGCAAACACAGACAGCTCAAAATTTCACTGGATGTGTTGAAGACCAAGACCCACAAATGTGATGTGAAATGGTTTTTCTCCCATGTTGCGTTTAAGAGAAAACAGCAATTGCTCGTTTTAGGCAAAAATGCATTGAAAGCAATGGAACCAACAAAAGCGCATACTTTGTGTTATCTCCTCTTGTAGCAAACACAGACAGCTCAAAATTTCACTGGATGTGTTGAAGACCAAGACCAACAAATGTGATGTGAAATGGTTTTTCTCCCATGTTGCGTTTAAGAGAAAACAGCAAATGCACGTTTTAGGCCAAAATGCTTTGAAAGCAATGGAAACAACAAAAGCGCATACTTTGTGTTATCTCCACTTGTAGCAAACACAGACAGCTCAAAATTTCACTGGATGTGTTGAAGACCAAGACCCACAAATGTGATGTGAAATGGTTTTTCTCCCATGTTGCGTTTAAGAGAAAACAGCAATTGCTCGTTTTAGGCCAAAATGCATTGAAAGCAATGGAACCAACAAAAGCGCATACTTTGTGTTATCTCCTCTTGTAGCAAACACAGACAGCTCAAAATTTCACTGGATGTGTTGAAGACCAAGACCAACAAATGTGATGTGAAATGGTTTTTCTCCCATGTTGCATTGAAGAGAAAACAGCAAATGCACGTTTTAGGCCAAAATGCATTGAAAGCAATGGAAACAACAAAAGTGCATATGTTGTGTTATCTCCTCTTGTAGCAAACACAAACAGCTCAAAATTTCACTGGATGTCTTGAAGACCAAGACCAACAAATGTGATGTGAAATGGTTTTTCTCCCATGTTGCGTTAAAGAGAAAAGAGCAAATGCACGTTTTAGGCCAAAATGCTTTGAAAGCAATGGAAACAACAAAAGCGCATACTTTGTGTTATCTCCACTTGTAGCAAACACAGACAGCTCAAAATTTCACTGGATGTGTTAAAGACCAAGACCAACAAATGTGATGTGAAATGGTTTTTCTCCCATGTTGCGTTTAAGAGAAAATAGCAAATGCACGTTTTAGGCCAAAATGCATTGAAAGCAATGGAAACAACAAAAGTGCATATGTTGTGTTATCTCCTCTTGTAGCAAACACAAACAGCTCAAAATTTCACTGGATGTCTTGAAGACCAAGACCAACAAATGTGATGTGAAATGGTTTTTCTCCCATGTTGCGTTTAAGAGAAAACAGCAAATGCACGTTTTAGGCCAAAATGCATTGAAAGCAATGAAAACAACAAAAGCGCATACTTTGTGTTATCTCCACTTGTAGCAAACACAGACAGCTCAAAATTTCACTGGATGTGTTGAAGACCAAGACCCACAAATGTGATGTGACATGGTTTTTCTCCCATGTTGCATTTAAGAGAAAACAGCAATTGCTCGTTTTAGGCAAAAATGCATTGAAAGCAATGGAACCAACAAAAGCGCATACTTTGTGTTATCTCCTCTTGTAGCAAACACAGACAGCTCAAAATTTCACTGGATTTGTTGAAGACCAAGACCCACAAATATCATGTGAAATGGTTTTTCTCCCATGTTGCGTTTAAGAGAAAACAGCAATTGTTCGTTTTAGGCCAAAATGCTTTGAAAGCAATGGAAACAACAAAAGCGCATACTTTGTGTTATCTCCACTTGTAGCAAACACAGACAGCTCAGAATTTCACTGGATGTGTTGAAGACCAAGACCCACAAATGTGATGTGAAATGGTTTTTCTCCCATGTTGCGTTTAAGAGAAAACAGCAAATGCACGTTTTAGGCCAAAATGAATTGAAAGCAATGGAAACAACAAAAGCGCATACTTTGTGTTATCTTCTCTTGTAGCAAACACAGGCAGCTCAAAATTTCACTGGATGTGTTGAAGACCAAGACCAACAAATGTGATGTGAAATGGTTTTTCTCCCATGTTGCGTTTAAGAGAAAACAGCAAATGCACGTTTTAGGCCAAAATGCTTTGAAAGCAATGGAAACAACAAAAGCGCATACTTTGTGTTATCTCCACTTGTAGCAAACACAGACAGCTCAAAATTTCACTGGATGTGTTGAAGACCAAGACCCACAAATGTGATGTGAAATGGTTTTTCTCCCATGTTGCGTTTAAGAGAAAACAGCAATTGCACGTTTTAGGCCAAAATGCATTGAAAGCAATGGAAACAACAAAAGCGCATACTTTGTGTTATCTCCACTTGTAGCAAACACAGACAGCTCAAAATTTCACTGGATGTGTTGAAGACCAAGACCCACAAATGTGATGTGAAATGGTTTTTCTCCCATGTTGCATTTAAGAGAAAACAGCAATTGCTCGTTTTAGGCAAAAATGCATTGAAAGCAATGGAACCAACAAAAGCGCATACTTTGTGTTATCTCCTCTTGTAGCAAACACAGACAGCTCAAAATTTCACTGGATGTGTTGAAGACCAAGACCCACAAATATGATGTGAAATGGTTTTTCTCCCATGTTGTGTTTAAGAGAAAACAGCAATTGCTCGTTTTAGGCCAAAATGCATTGAAAGCAATGAAAACAACAAAAGCGCATACTTTGTGTTATCTCCTCTTGTAGCAAACACAGACAGCTCAAAATTTCACTGGATGTGTTGAAGACCAAGACCCACAAATGTGATGTGAAATGGTTTTTCTCCCATGTTGCGTTTAAGAGAAAACAGCAATTGCACGTTTTAGGCCAAAATGCATTGAAAGCAATGGAAACAACAAAAGCGCATACTTTGTGTTATCTTCTCTTGTAGCAAACACAGGCAGCTCAAAATTTCACTGGATGTGTTGAAGACCAAGACCAACAAATGTGATGTGAAATGGTTTTTCTCCCATGTTGCGTTTAAGAGAAAACAGCAAATGCACGTTTTAGGCCAAAATGCTTTGAAAGCAATGGAAACAACAAAAGCGCATACTTTGTGTTATCTCCACTTGTAGCAAACACAGACAACTCAAAATTTCACTGGATGTGTTGAAGACCAAGACCCACAAATGTGATGTGAAATGGTTTTTCTCCCATGTTGCGTTTAAGAGAAAACAGCAATTGCTCGTTTTAGGCAAAAATGCATTGAAAGCAATGGAACCAACAAAAGCGCATACTTTGTGTTATCTCCTCTTGTAGCAAACACAGACAGCTCAAAATTTCACTGGATGTGTTGAAGACCAAGACCCACAAATGTGATGTGAAATGGTTTTTCTCCCATGTTGCGTTTAAGAGAAAACAGCAAATGCACGTTTTAGGCCAAAATGCATTGAAAGCAATGAAAACAACAAAAGCGCATACTTTGTGTTATCTCCACTTGTAGCAAACACAGACAGCTCAAAATTTCACTGGATGTGTTGAAGACCAAGACCCACAAATGTGATGTGAAATGGTTTTTCTCCCATGTTGCATTTAAGAGAAAACAGCAATTGCTCGTTTTAGGCAAAAATGCATTGAAAGCAATGGAACCAACAAAAGCGCATACTTTGTGTTATCTCCTCTTGTAGCAAACACAGACAGCTCAAAATTTCACTGGATGTGTTGAAGACCAAGACCCACAAATATGATGTGAAATGGTTTTTCTCCCATGTTGTGTTTAAGAGAAAACAGCAATTGCTCGTTTTAGGCCAAAATGCATTGAAAGCAATGAAAACAACAAAAGCGCATACTTTGTGTTATCTCCTCTTGTAGCAAACACAGACAGCTCAAAATTTCACTGGATGTGTTGAAGACCAAGACCCACAAATGTGATGTGAAATGGTTTTTCTCCCATGTTGCGTTTAAGAGAAAACAGCAATTGCACGTTTTAGGCCAAAATGCATTGAAAGCAATGGAAACAACAAAAGCGCATACTTTGTGTTATCTCCTCTTGTAGCAAACACAGGCAGCTCAAACTTTCACTGGATGTGTGGAAGACCAAGACCAACAAATGTGATGTGAAATGGTTTTTCTCCCATGTTGCGTTTAAGAGAAAACAGCAAATGCACGTTTTAGGCCAAAATGCATTGAAAGCAAGGGAAACAACAAAAGTGCATACGTTGTGTTATCTCCTCTTGTAGCAAACACAGACAGCTCAAAATTTCACTGGATGTCTTGAAGACCAATGCCCACAAATGTGATGTGAAATGGTTTTTCTCCCATGTTGCGTTTAAGAGAAAACAGCAATTGCTCGTTTTAGGCCAAAATGCTTTGAAAGCAATGGAAACAACAAAAGCGCATACTTTGTGTTATCTACACTTGTAGCAAACACAAACAGCTCAAAATTTCACTGGATGTGTTGAAGACCAAGACCCACAAATGTGATGTGAAATGGTTTTTCTCCCATGTTGCGTTTAAGAGAAAACAGCAAATGCACGTTTTAGGCCAAAATGAATTGAAAGCAATGGAAACAACAAAAGCGCATACTTTGTGTTATCTCCACTTGTAGCAAACACAGACAGCTCAAAATTTCACTGGATGTGTTGAAGACCAAGACTCACAAATGTGATGTGAAATGGTTTTTCTCCCATGTTGCGTTTAAGAGAAAACAGCAATTGCACGTTTTAGGCCAAAATGCATTGAAAGCAATGGAAACAACAAAAGCGCATACTTTGTGTTATCTCCACTTGTAGCAAACACAGACAGCTCAAAATTTCACTGGATGTGTTGAAGACCAAGACCCACAAATGTGATGTGAAATGGTTTTTCTCCCATGTTGCATTTAAGAGAAAACAGCAATTGCTCGTTTTAGGCAAAAATGCATTGAAAGCAATGGAACCAACAAAAGCGCATACTTTGTGTTATCTCCTCTTGTAGCAAACACAGACAGCTCAAAATTTCACTGGATGTGTTGAAGACCAAGACCCACAAATATGATGTGAAATGGTTTTTCTCCCATGTTGCGTTTAAGAGAAAACAGCAATTGCTCGTTTTAGGCCAAAATGCATTGAAAGCAATGGAAACAACAAAAGCGCATACTTTGTGTTATCTTCTCTTGTAGCAAACACAGGCAGCTCAAAATTTCACTGGATGTGTTGAAGACCAAGACCAACAAATGTGATGTGAAATGGTTTTTCTCCCATGTTGCGTTTAAGAGAAAACAGCAAATGCACGTTTTAGGCCAAAATGCTTTGAAAGCAATGGAAACAACAAAAGCGCATACTTTGTGTTATCTCCACTTGTAGCAAACACAGACAGCTCAAAATTTCACTGGATGTGTTGAAGACCAAGACCCACAAATGTGATGTGAAATGGTTTTTCTCCCATGTTGCGTTTAAGAGAAAACAGCAATTGCTCGTTTTAGGCAAAAATGCATTGAAAGCAATGGAACCAACAAAAGCGCATACTTTGTGTTATCTCCTCTTGTAGCAAACACAGACAGCTCAAAATTTCACTGGATGTGTTGAAGACCAAGACCAACAAATGTGATGTGAAATGGTTTTTCTCCCATGTTGCGTTTAAGAGAAAACAGCAAATGCACGTTTTAGGCCAAAATGCATTGAAAGCAATGGAAACAACAAAAGTGCATATGTTGTGTTATCTCCTCTTGTAGCAAACACAAACAGCTCAAAATTTCACTGGATGTCTTGAAGACCAAGACCAACAAATGTGATGTGAAATGGTTTTTCTCCCATGTTGCGTTTAAGAGAAAACAGCAAATGCACATTTTAGGCCAAAATGCATTGAAAGCAATGAAAACAACAAAAGCGCATACTTTGTGTTATCTCCACTTGTAGCAAACACAGACAGCTCAAAATTTCACTGGATGTGTTGAAGACCAAGACCCACAAATGTGATGTGAAATGGTTTTTCTCCCATGTTGCGTTTAAGAGAAAACAGCAAATGCACGTTTTAGGCCAAAATGTATTGAAAGCAATGGAAACAACAAAAGCGCATACTTTGTGTTATCTTCTCTTGTAGCAAACACAGGCAGCTCAAAATTTCACTGATGTGTTGAAGACCAAGACCAACAAATGTGATGTGAAATGGTTTTTCTCCCATGTTGCGTTAAAGAGAAAAGAGCAAATGCACGTTTTAGGCCAAAATGCTTTGAAAGCAATGGAAACAACAAAAGCGCATACTTTGTGTTATCTCCACTTGTAGCAAACACAGACAGCTCAAAATTTCACTGGATGTGTTGAAGACCAAGACCCACAAATTTGATGTGAAATGGTTTTTCTCCCATGTTGCGTTTAAGAGAAAACAGCAATTGCTCGTTTTAGGCAAAAATGCATTGAAAGCAATGGAACCAACAAAAGCGCATACTTTGTGTTATCTCCTCTTGTAGCAAACACAGACAGCTCAAAATTTCACTGGATGTGTTGAAGACCAAGACCAACAAATGTGATGTGAAATGGTTTTTCTCCCATGTTGCGTTTAAGAGAAAACAGCAAATGCACGTTTTAGGCCAAAATGCATTGAAAGCAATGGAAACAACAAAAGTGCATATGTTGTGTTATCTCCTCTTGTAGCAAACACAAACAGCTCAAAATTTCACTGGATGTCTTGAAGACCAAGACCAACAAATGTGATGTGAAATGGTTTTCTCCCATGTTGCGTTTAAGAGAAAACAGCAAATGCACGTTTTAGGCCAAAATGCATTGAAAGCAATGAAAACAACTAAAGCGCATACTTTGTGTTATCTCCAATTGTAGCAAACACAGACAGCTCAAAATTTCACTGGATGTGTTGAAGACCAAGACCCACAAATGTGATGTGAAATGGTTTTTCTCCCATGTTGCATTTAAGAGAAAACAGCAATTGCTCGTTTTAGGCAAAAATGCATTGAAAGCAATGGAACCAACAAAAGCGCATACTTTGTGTTATCTCCTCTTGTAGCAAACACAGACAGCTCAAAATTTCACTGGATTTGTTGAAGACCAAGACCCACAAATATCATGTGAAATGGTTTTTCTCCCATGTTGCGTTTAAGAGAAAACAGCAATTGTTCGTTTTAGGCCAAAATGCTTTGAAAGCAATGGAAACAACAAAAGTGCATACTTTGTGTTATCTCCACTTGTAGCAAACACAGACAGCTCAAAATTTCACTGGATGTGTTGAAGACCAAGACCCACAAATGTGATGTGAAATGGTTTTTCTCCCATGTTGCGTTTAAGAGAAAACAGCAAATGCACGTTTTAGGCCAAAATGAATTGAAAGCAATGGAAACAACAAAAGCGCATACTTTGTGTTATCTTCTCTTGTAGCAAACACAGGCAGCTCAAAATTTCACTGGATGTGTTGAAGACCAAGACCAACAAATGTGATGTGAAATGGTTTTTCTACCATGTTGCGTTTAAGAGAAAACAGCAAATGCACGTTTTAGGCCAAAATGCTTTGAAAGCAATGGAAACAACAAAAGCGCATACTTTGTGTTATCTCCACTTGTAGCAAACACAGACAGCTCAAAATTTCACTGGATGTGTTGAAGACCAAGACCCACAAATGTGATGTGAAATGGTTTTTCTCCCATGTTGCGTTTAAGAGAAAACAGCAATTGCTCGTTTTAGGCAAAAATGCATTGAAAGCAATGGAACCAACAAAAGCGCATACTTTGTGTTATCTCCTCTTGTAGCAAACACGGACAGCTCAAAATTTCACTGGATGTGTTGAAGACCAAGACCCACAAATGTGATGTGAAATGGTTTTTCTCCCATGTTGCGTTTAAGAGAAAACAGCAAATGCACGTTTTAGGCCAAAATGCATTGAAAGCAATGGAAACAACAAAAGCGCATACTTTGTGTTATCTTCTCTTGTAGCAAACACAGGCAGCTCAAAATTTCACTGGATGTGTTGAAGACCAAGACCAACAAATGTGATGTGAAATGGTTTTTCTCCCATGTTGAGTTAAAGAGAAAAGAGCAAATGCACGTTTTAGGCCAAAATGCTTTGAAAGCAATGGAAACAACAAAAGCGCATACTTTGTGTTATCTCCACTTGTAGCAAACACAGACAGCTCAAAATTTCACTGGATGTGTTGAAGACCAAGACCCACAAATTTGATGTGAAATGGTTTTTCTCCCATGTTGCGTTTAAGAGAAAACAGCAATTGCTCGTTTTAGGCAAAAATGCATTGAAAGCAATGGAACCAACAAAAGCGCATACTTTGTGTTATCTCCTCTTGTAGCAAACACAGACAGCTCAAAATTTCACTGGATGTGTTGAAGACCAAGACCAACAAATGTGATGTGAAATGGTTTTTCTCCCATGTTGCGTTTAAGAGAAAACAGCAAATGCACGTTTTAGGCCAAAATGCATTGAAAGCAATGGAAACAACAAAAGTGCATATGTTGTGTTATCTCCTCTTGTAGCAAACACAAACAGCTCAAAATTTCACTGGATGTCTTGAAGACCAAGACCAACAAATGTGATGTGAAATGGTTTTTCTCCCATGTTGCGTTTAAGAGAAAACAGCAAATGCACGTTTTAGGCCAAAATGCATTGAAAGCAATGAAAACAACAAAAGCGCATACTTTGTGTTATCTCCACTTGTAGCAAACACAGACAGCTCAAAATTTCACTGGATGTGTTGAAGACCAAGACCCACAAATGTGATGTGAAATGGTTTTTCTCCCATGTTGCATTTAAGAGAAAACAGCAATTGCTCGTTTTAGGCAAAAATGCATTGAAAGCAATGGAACCAACAAAAGCGCATACTTTGTGTTATCTCCTCTTGTAGCAAACACAGACAGCTCAAAATTTCACTGGATGTGTTGAAGACCAAGACCCACAAATATGATGTGAAATGGTTTTTCTCCCATGTTGTGTTTAAGAGAAAACAGCAATTGCTCGTTTTAGGCCAAAATGCATTGAAAGCAATGAAAACAACAAAAGCGCATACTTTGTGTTATCTCCTCTTGTAGCAAACACAGACAGCTCAAAATTTCACTGGATGTGTTGAAGACCAAGACCCACAAATGTGATGTGAAATGGTTTTTCTCCCATGTTGCGTTTAAGAGAAAACAGCAATTGCACGTTTTAGGCCAAAATGCATTGAAAGCAATGGAAACAACAAAAGCGCATACTTTGTGTTATCTCCTCTTGTAGCAAACACAGGCAGCTCAAACTTTCACTGGATGTGTGGAAGACCAAGACCAACAAATGTGATGTGAAATGGTTTTTCTCCCATGTTGCGTTTAAGAGAAAACAGCAAATGCACGTTTTAGGCCAAAATGCATTGAAAGCAAGGGAAACAACAAAAGTGCATACGTTGTGTTATCTCCTCTTGTAGCAAACACAGACAGCTCAAAATTTCACTGGATGTCTTGAAGACCAATGCCCACAAATGTGATGTGAAATGGTTTTTCTCCCATGTTGCGTTTAAGAGAAAACAGCAATTGCTCGTTTTCGGCCAAAATGCTTTGAAAGCAATGGAAACAACAAAAGCGCATACTTTGTGTTATCTACACTTGTAGCAAACACAGACAGCTCAAAATTTCACTGGATGTGTTGAAGACCAAGACCCACAAATGTGATGTGAAATGGTTTTTCTCCCATGTTGCGTTTAAGAGAAAACAGCAAATGCACGTTTTAGGCCAAAATGAATTGAAAGCAATGGAAACAACAAAAGCGCATACTTTGTGTTATCTCCACTTGTAGCAAACACAGACAGCTCAAAATTTCACTGGATGTGTTGAAGACCAAGACTCACAAATGTGATGTGAAATGGTTTTTCTCCCATGTTGCGTTTAAGAGAAAACAGCAATTGCACGTTTTAGGCCAAAATGCATTGAAAGCAATGGAAACAACAAAAGCGCATACTTTGTGTTATCTCCACTTGTAGCAAACACAGACAGCTCAAAATTTCACTGGATGTGTTGAAGACCAAGACCCACAAATGTGATGTGAAATGGTTTTTCTCCCATGTTGCATTTAAGAGAAAACAGCAATTGCTCGTTTTAGGCAAAAATGCATTGAAAGCAATGGAACCAACAAAAGCGCATACTTTGTGTTATCTCCTCTTGTAGCAAACACAGACAGCTCAAAATTTCACTGGATGTGTTGAAGACCAAGACCCACAAATATGATGTGAAATGGTTTTTCTCCCATGTTGCATTTAAGAGAAAACAGCAATTGCTCGTTTTAGGCCAAAATGCATTGAAAGCAATGGAAACAACAAAAGCGCATACTTTGTGTTATCTTCTCTTGTAGCAAACACAGGCAGCTCAAAATTTCACTGGATGTGTTGAAGACCAAGACCAACAAATGTGATGTGAAATGGTTTTTCTCCCATGTTGCGTTTAAGAGAAAACAGCAAATGCACGTTTTAGGCCAAAATGCTTTGAAAGCAATGGAAACAACAAAAGCGCATACTTTGTGTTATCTCCACTTGTAGCAAACACAGACAGCTCAAAATTTCACTGGATGTGTTGAAGACCAAGACCCACAAATGTGATGTGAAATGGTTTTTCTCCCATGTTGCGTTTAAGAGAAAACAGCAATTGCTCGTTTTAGGCAAAAATGCATTGAAAGCAATGGAACCAACAAAAGCGCATACTTTGTGTTATCTCCTCTTGTAGCAAACACAGACAGCTCAAAATTTCACTGGATGTGTTGAAGACCAAGACCAACAAATGTGATGTGAAATGGTTTTTCTCCCATGTTGCGTTTAAGAGAAAACAGCAAATGCACGTTTTAGGCCAAAATGCATTGAAAGCAATGGAAACAACAAAAGTGCATATGTTGTGTTATCTCCTCTTGTAGCAAACACAAACAGCTCAAAATTTCACTGGATGTCTTGAAGACCAAGACCAACAAATGTGATGTGAAATGGTTTTTCTCCCATGTTGCGTTTAAGAGAAAACAGCAAATGCACGTTTTAGGCCAAAATGCATTGAAAGCAATGAAAACAACAAAAGCGCATACTTTGTGTTATCTCCACTTGTAGCAAACACAGACAGCTCAAAATTTCACTGGATGTGTTGAAGACCAAGACCCACAAATGTGATGTGAAATGGTTTTTCTCCCATGTTGCGTTTAAGAGAAAACAGCAAATGCACGTTTTAGGCCAAAATGTATTGAAAGCAATGGAAACAACAAAAGCGCATACTTTGTGTTATCTTCTCTTGTAGCAAACACAGGCAGCTCAAAATTTCACTGATGTGTTGAAGACCAAGACCAACAAATGTGATGTGAAATGGTTTTTCTCCCATGTTGCGTTAAAGAGAAAAGAGCAAATGCACGTTTTAGGCCAAAATGCTTTGAAAGCAATGGAAACAACAAAAGCGCATACTTTGTGTTATCTCCACTTGTAGCAAACACAGACAGCTCAAAATTTCACTGGATGTGTTGAAGACCAAGACCCACAAATTTGATGTGAAATTGTTTTTCTCCCATGTTGCGTTTAAGAGAAAACAGCAATTGCTCGTTTTAGGCAAAAATGCATTGAAAGCAATGGAACCAACAAAAGCGCATACTTTGTGTTATCTCCTCTTGTAGCAAACACAGACAGCTCAAAATTTCACTGGATGTGTTGAAGACCAAGACCAACAAATGTGATGTGAAATGGTTTTTCTCCCATGTTGCGTTTAAGAGAAAACAGCAAATGCACGTTTTAGGCCAAAATGCATTGAAAGCAATGGAAACAACAAAAGTGCATATGTTGTGTTATCTCCTCTTGTAGCAAACACAAACAGCTCAAAATTTCACTGGATGTCTTGAAGACCAAGACCAACAAATGTGATGTGAAATGGTTTTCTCCCATGTTGCGTTTAAGAGAAAACAGCAAATGCACGTTTTAGGCCAAAATGCATTGAAAGCAATGAAAACAACTAAAGCGCATACTTTGTGTTATCTCCAATTGTAGCAAACACAGACAGCTCAAAATTTCACTGGATGTGTTGAAGACCAAGACCCACAAATGTGATGTGAAATGGTTTTTCTCCCATGTTGCATTTAAGAGAAAACAGCAATTGCTCGTTTTAGGCAAAAATGCATTGAAAGCAATGGAACCAACAAAAGCGCATACTTTGTGTTATCTCCTCTTGTAGCAAACACAGACAGCTCAAAATTTCACTGGATTTGTTGAAGACCAAGACCCACAAATATCATGTGAAATGGTTTTTCTCCCATGTTGCGTTTAAGAGAAAACAGCAATTGTTCGTTTTAGGCCAAAATGCTTTGAAAGCAATGGAAACAACAAAAGTGCATACTTTGTGTTATCTCCACTTGTAGCAAACACAGACAGCTCAAAATTTCACTGGATGTGTTGAAGACCAAGACCCACAAATGTGATGTGAAATGGTTTTTCTCCCATGTTGCGTTTAAGAGAAAACAGCAAATGCACGTTTTAGGCCAAAATGAATTGAAAGCAATGGAAACAACAAAAGCGCATACTTTGTGTTATCTTCTCTTGTAGCAAACACAGGCAGCTCAAAATTTCACTGGATGTGTTGAAGACCAAGACCAACAAATGTGATGTGAAATGGTTTTTCTACCATGTTGCGTTTAAGAGAAAACAGCAAATGCACGTTTTAGGCCAAAATGCTTTGAAAGCAATGGAAACAACAAAAGCGCATACTTTGTGTTATCTCCACTTGTAGCAAACACAGACAGCTCAAAATTTCACTGGATGTGTTGAAGACCAAGACCCACAAATGTGATGTGAAATGGTTTTTCTCCCATGTTGCGTTTAAGAGAAAACAGCAATTGCTCGTTTTAGGCAAAAATGCATTGAAAGCAATGGAACCAACAAAAGCGCATACTTTGTGTTATCTCCTCTTGTAGCAAACACGGACAGCTCAAAATTTCACTGGATGTGTTGAAGACCAAGACCCACAAATGTGATGTGAAATGGTTTTTCTCCCATGTTGCGTTTAAGAGAAAACAGCAAATGCACGTTTTAGGCCAAAATGCATTGAAAGCAATGGAAACAACAAAAGCGCATACTTTGTGTTATCTTCTCTTGTAGCAAACACAGACAGCTCAAAATTTCACTGGATGTGTTGAAGACCAAGACCAACAAATGTGATGTGAAATGGTTTTTCTCCCATGTTGAGTTAAAGAGAAAAGAGCAAATGCACGTTTTAGGCCAAAATGCTTTGAAAGCAATGGAAACAACAAAAGCGCATACTTTGTGTTATCTCCACTTGTAGCAAACACAGACAGCTCAAAATTTCACTGGATGTGTTGAAGACCAAGACCCACAAATTTGATGTGAAATGGTTTTTCTCCCATGTTGCGTTTAAGAGAAAACAGCAATTGCTCGTTTTAGGCAAAAATGCATTGAAAGCAATGGAACCAACAAAAGCGCATACTTTGTGTTATCTCCTCTTGTAGCAAACACAGACAGCTCAAAATTTCACTGGATGTGTTGAAGACCAAGACCAACAAATGTGATGTGAAATGGTTTTTCTCCCATGTTGCGTTTAAGAGAAAACAGCAAATGCACGTTTTAGGCCAAAATGCATTGAAAGCAATGGAAACAACAAAAGTGCATATGTTGTGTTATCTCCTCTTGTAGCAAACACAAACAGCTCAAAATTTCACTGGATGTCTTGAAGACCAAGACCAACAAATGTGATGTGAAATGGTTTTTCTCCCATGTTGCGTTTAAGAGAAAACAGCAAATGCACGTTTTAGGCCAAAATGCATTGAAAGCAATGAAAACAACTAAAGCGCATACTTTGTGTTATCTCCAATTGTAGCAAACACAGACAGCTCAAAATTTCACTGGATGTGTTGAAGACCAAGACCCACAAATGTGATGTGAAATGGTTTTTCTCCCATGTTGCATTTAAGAGAAAACAGCAATTGCTCGTTTTAGGCAAAAATGCATTGAAAGCAATGGAACCAACAAAAGCGCATACTTTGTGTTATCTCCTCTTGTAGCAAACACAGACAGCTCAAAATTTCACTGGATTTGTTGAAGACCAAGACCCACAAATATCATGTGAAATGGTTTTTCTCCCATGTTGCGTTTAAGAGAAAACAGCAATTGTTCGTTTTAGGCCAAAATGCTTTGAAAGCAATGGAAACAACAAAAGTGCATACTTTGTGTTATCTCCACTTGTAGCAAACACAGACAGCTCAAAATTTCACTGGATGTGTTGAAGACCAAGACCCACAAATGTGATGTGAAATGGTTTTTCTCCCATGTTGCGTTTAAGAGAAAACAGCAAATGCACGTTTTAGGCCAAAATGAATTGAAAGCAATGGAAACAACAAAAGCGCATACTTTGTGTTATCTTCTCTTGTAGCAAACACAGGCAGCTCAAAATTTCACTGGATGTGTTGAAGACCAAGACCAACAAATGTGATGTGAAATGGTTTTTCTACCATGTTGCGTTTAAGAGAAAACAGCAAATGCACGTTTTAGGCCAAAATGCTTTGAAAGCAATGGAAACAACAAAAGCGCATACTTTGTGTTATCTCCACTTGTAGCAAACACAGACAGCTCAAAATTTCACTGGATGTGTTGAAGACCAAGACCCACAAATGTGATGTGAAATGGTTTTTCTCCCATGTTGCGTTTAAGAGAAAACAGCAATTGCTCGTTTTAGGCAAAAATGCATTGAAAGCAATGGAACCAACAAAAGCGCATACTTTGTGTTATCTCCTCTTGTAGCAAACACGGACAGCTCAAAATTTCACTGGATGTGTTGAAGACCAAGACCCACAAATGTGATGTGAAATGGTTTTTCTCCCATGTTGCGTTTAAGAGAAAACAGCAAATGCACGTTTTAGGCCAAAATGCATTGAAAGCAATGGAAACAACAAAAGCGCATACTTTGTGTTATCTTCTCTTGTAGCAAACACAGGCAGCTCAAAATTTCACTGGATGTGTTGAAGACCAAGACCAACAAATGTGATGTGAAATGGTTTTTCTCCCATGTTGATTTAAAGAGAAAAGAGCAAATGCACGTTTTAGGCCAAAATGCTTTGAAAGCAATGGAAACAACAAAAGCGCATACTTTGTGTTATCTCCACTTGTAGCAAACACAGACAGCTCAAAATTTCACTGGATGTGTTGAAGACCAAGACCCACAAATTTGATGTGAAATGGTTTTTCTCCCATGTTGCGTTTAAGAGAAAACAGCAATTGCTCGTTTTAGGCAAAAATGCATTGAAAGCAATGGAACCAACAAAAGCGCATACTTTGTGTTATCTCCTCTTGTAGCAAACACAGACAGCTCAAAATTTCACTGGATGTGTTGAAGACCAAGACCAACAAATGTGATGTGAAATGGTTTTTCTCCCATGTTGCGTTTAAGAGAAAATAGCAAATGCACGTTTTAGGCCAAAATGCATTGAAAGCAATGGAAACAACAAAAGTGCATATGTTGTGTTATCTCCTCTTGTAGCAAACACAAACAGCTCAAAATTTCACTGGATGTCTTGAAGACCAAGACCAACAAATGTGATGTGAAATGGTTTTTCTCCCATGTTGCGTTTAAGAGAAAACAGCAAATGCACGTTTTAGGCCAAAATGCATTGAAAGCAATGAAAACAACTAAAGCGCATACTTTGTGTTATCTCCACTTGTAGCAAACACAGACAGCTCAAAATTTCACTGGATGTGTTGAAGACCAAGACCCACAAATGTGATGTGAAATGGTTTTTCTCCCATGTTGCATTTAAGAGAAAACAGCAATTGCTCGTTTTAGGCAAAAATGCATTGAAAGCAATGGAACCAACAAAAGCGCATACTTTGTGTTATCTCCTCTTGTAGCAAACACAGACAGCTCAAAATTTCACTGGATTTGTTGAAGACCAAGACCCACAAATATCATGTGAAATGGTTTTTCTCCCATGTTGCGTTTAAGAGAAAACAGCAATTGTTCGTTTTAGGCCAAAATGCTTTGAAAGCAATGGAAACAACAAAAGCGCATACTTTGTGTTATCTCCACTTGTAGCAAACACAGACAGCTCAAAATTTCACTGGATGTGTTGAAGACCAAGACCCACAAATGTGATGTGAAATGGTTTTTCTCCCATGTTGCGTTTAAGAGAAAACAGCAAATGCACGTTTTAGGCCAAAATGAATTGAAAGCAATGGAAACAACAAAAGCGCATACTTTGTGTTATCTTCTCTTGTAGCAAACACAGGCAGCTCAAAATTTCACTGGATGTGTTGAAGACCAAGACCAACAAATGTGATGTGAAATGGTTTTTCTACCATGTTGCGTTTAAGAGAAAACAGCAAATGCACGTTTTAGGCCAAAATGCTTTGAAAGCAATGGAAACAACAAAAGCGCATACTTTGTGTTATCTCCACTTGTAGCAAACACAGACAGCTCAAAATTTCACTGGATGTGTTGAAGACCAAGACCCACAAATGTGATGTGAAATGGTTTTTCTCCCATGTTGCGTTTAAGAGAAAACAGCAATTGCTCGTTTTAGGCAAAAATGCATTGAAAGCAATGGAACCAACAAAAGCGCATACTTTGTGTTATCTCCACTTGTAGCAAACACGGACAGCTCAAAATTTCACTGGATGTGTTGAAGACCAAGACCAACAAATGTGATGTGAAATGGTTTTTCTCCCATGTTGCGTTTAAGAGAAAACAGCAAATGCACGTTTTAGGCCAAAATGCTTTGAAAGCAATGGAAACAAAAAAGCGCATACTTTGTGTTATCTCCACTTGTAGCAAACACGGACAGCTCAAAATTTCACTGGATGTGTTGAAGACCAAGACCCACAAATGTGATGTGAAATGGTTTTTCTCCCATGTTGCGTTTAAGAGAAAACAGCAAATGCACGTTTTAGGCCAAAATGCATTGAAAGCAATGGAAACAACAAAAGCGCATACTTTGTGTTATCTTCTCTTGTAGCAAACACAGGCAGCTCAAAATTTCACTGGATGTGTTGAAGACCAAGACCAACAAATGTGATGTGAAATGGTTTTTCTCCCATGTTGAGTTAAAGAGAAAAGAGCAAATGCACGTTTTAGGCCAAAATGCTTTGAAAGCAATGGAAACAACAAAAGCGCATACTTTGTGTTATCTCCACTTGTAGCAAACACAGACAGCTCAAAATTTCACTGGATGTGTTGAAGACCAAGACCCACAAATGTGATGTGAAATGGTTTTTCTCCCATGTTGCGTTTAAGAGAAAACAGCAATTGCTCGTTTTAGGCCAAAATGCATTGAAAGCAATGGAACCAACAAAAGCGCATACTTTGTGTTATCTCCTCTTGTAGCAAACACAGACAGCTCAAAATTTCACTGGATGTGTTGAAGACCAAGACCAACAAATGTGATGTGAAATGGTTTTTCTCCCTTGTTGCGTTGAAGAGAAAACAGCAAATGCACGTTTTAGGCCAAAATGCATTGAAAGCAATGGAAACAACAAAAGTGCATATGTTGTGTTATCTCCTCTTGTAGCAAACACAAACAGCTCAAAATTTCACTGGATGTCTTGAAGACCAAGACCAACAAATGTGATGTGAAATGGTTTTTCTCCCATGTTGCGTTTAAGAGAAAACAGCAAATGCACGTTTTAGGCCAAAATGCATTGAAAGCAATGAAAACAACAAAAGCGCATACTTTGTGTTATCTCCACTTGTAGCAAACACAGACAGCTCAAAATTTCACTGGATGTGTTGAAGACCAAGACCCACAAATGTGATGTGAAATGGTTTTTCTCCCATGTTGCATTTAAGAGAAAACAGCAATTGCTCGTTTTAGACAAAAATGCATTGAAAGCAATGGAACCAACAAAAGCGCATTCTTTGTGTTATCTCCTCTTGTAGCAAACACAGGCAGCTCAAAATTTCACTGGATGTGTTGAAGACCAAGACCAACAAATGTGATGTGAAATGGTTTTTCTCCCATGTTGCGTTTAAGAGAAAACAGCAAATGCACGTTTTAGGCCAAAATGCTTTGAAAGCAATGGAAACAACAAAAGCGCATACTTTGTGTTATCTCCACTTGTAGCAAACACGGACAGCTCAAAATTTCACTGGATGTGTTGAAGACCAAGACCCACAAATGTGATGTGAAATGGTTTTTCTCCCATGTTGCGTTTAAGAGAAAACAGCAAATGCACGTTTTAGGCCAAAATGCATTGAAAGCAATGGAAACAACAAAAGCGGATACTTTGTGTTATCTTCTCTTGTAGCAAACACAGGCAGCTCAAAATTTCACTGGATGTGTTGAAGACCAAGACCAACAAATGTGATGTGAAATGGTTTTTCTCCCATGTTGCGTTAAAGAGAAAAGAGCAAATGCACGTTTTAGGCCAAAATGCTTTGAAAGCAATGGAAACAACAAAAGCGCATACTTTGTGTTATCTCCACTTGTAGCAAACACAGACAGCTCAAATTTTCACTGGATGTGTTGAAGACCAAGACCCACAAATGTGATGTGAAATGGTTTTTCTCCCATGTTGCATTTAAGAGAAAACAGCAAATGCACGTTTTAGGCCAAAATGAATTGAAAGCAATGGAAACAACAAAAGCGCATACTTTGTGTTATCTTCTCTTGTAGCAAACACAGGCAGCTCAAAATTTCACTGGATGTGTTGAAGACCAAGACCAACAAATGTGATGTGAAATGGTTTTTCTACCATGTTGCGTTTAAGAGAAAACAGCAAATGCACGTTTTAGGCCAAAATGCTTTGAAAGCAATGGAAACAACAAAAGCGCATACTTTGTGTTATCTCCACTTGTAGCAAACACAGACAGCTCAAAATTTCACTGGATGTGTTGAAGACCAAGACCCACAAATGTGATGTGAAATGGTTTTTCTCCCATGTTGCGTTTAAGAGAAAACAGCAATTGCTCGTTTTAGGCAAAAATGCATTGAAAGCAATGGAACCAACAAAAGCGCATACTTTGTGTTATCTCCACTTGTAGCAAACACGGACAGCTCAAAATTTCACTGGATGTGTTGAAGACCAAGACCAACAAATGTGATGTGAAATGGTTTTTCTCCCATGTTGCGTTTAAGAGAAAACAGCAAATGCACGTTTTAGGCCAAAATGCTTTGAAAGCAATGGAAACAAAAAAGCGCATACTTTGTGTTATCTCCACTTGTAGCAAACACGGACAGCTCAAAATTTCACTGGATGTGTTGAAGACCAAGACCCACAAATGTGATGTGAAATGGTTTTTCTCCCATGTTGCGTTTAAGAGAAAACAGCAAATGCACGTTTTAGGCCAAAATGCATTGAAAGCAATGGAAACAACAAAAGCGCATACTTTGTGTTATCTTCTCTTGTAGCAAACACAGGCAGCTCAAAATTTCACTGGATGTGTTGAAGACCAAGACCAACAAATGTGATGTGAAATGGTTTTTCTCCCATGTTGAGTTAAAGAGAAAAGAGCAAATGCACGTTTTAGGCCAAAATGCTTTGAAAGCAATGGAAACAACAAAAGCGCATACTTTGTGTTATCTCCACTTGTAGCAAACACAGACAGCTCAAAATTTCACTGGATGTGTTGAAGACCAAGACCCACAAATGTGATGTGAAATGGTTTTTCTCCCATGTTGCGTTTAAGAGAAAACAGCAATTGCTCGTTTTAGGCCAAAATGCATTGAAAGCAATGGAACCAACAAAAGCGCATACTTTGTGTTATCTCCTCTTGTAGCAAACACAGACAGCTCAAAATTTCACTGGATGTGTTGAAGACCAAGACCAACAAATGTGATGTGAAATGGTTTTTCTCCCTTGTTGCGTTGAAGAGAAAACAGCAAATGCACGTTTTAGGCCAAAATGCATTGAAAGCAATGGAAACAACAAAAGTGCATATGTTGTGTTATCTCCTCTTGTAGCAAACACAAACAGCTCAAAATTTCACTGGATGTCTTGAAGACCAAGACCAACAAATGTGATGTGAAATGGTTTTTCTCCCATGTTGCGTTTAAGAGAAAACAGCAAATGCACGTTTTAGGCCAAAATGCATTGAAAGCAATGAAAACAACAAAAGCGCATACTTTGTGTTATCTCCACTTGTAGCAAACACAGACAGCTCAAAATTTCACTGGATGTGTTGAAGACCAAGACCCACAAATGTGATGTGAAATGGTTTTTCTCCCATGTTGCATTTAAGAGAAAACAGCAATTGCTCGTTTTAGACAAAAATGCATTGAAAGCAATGGAACCAACAAAAGCGCATTCTTTGTGTTATCTCCTCTTGTAGCAAACACAGGCAGCTCAAAATTTCACTGGATGTGTTGAAGACCAAGACCAACAAATGTGATGTGAAATGGTTTTTCTCCCATGTTGCGTTTAAGAGAAAACAGCAAATGCACGTTTTAGGCCAAAATGCTTTGAAAGCAATGGAAACAACAAAAGCGCATACTTTGTGTTATCTCCACTTGTAGCAAACACGGACAGCTCAAAATTTCACTGGATGTGTTGAAGACCAAGACCCACAAATGTGATGTGAAATGGTTTTTCTCCCATGTTGCGTTTAAGAGAAAACAGCAAATGCACGTTTTAGGCCAAAATGCATTGAAAGCAATGGAAACAACAAAAGCGGATACTTTGTGTTATCTTCTCTTGTAGCAAACACAGGCAGCTCAAAATTTCACTGGATGTGTTGAAGACCAAGACCAACAAATGTGATGTGAAATGGTTTTTCTCCCATGTTGCGTTAAAGAGAAAAGAGCAAATGCACGTTTTAGGCCAAAATGCTTTGAAAGCAATGGAAACAACAAAAGCGCATACTTTGTGTTATCTCCACTTGTAGCAAACACAGACAGCTCAAAATTTCACTGGATGTGTTGAAGACCAAGACCAACAAATGTGATGTGAAATGGTTTTTCTCCCATGTTGCGTTTAAGAGAAAATAGCAAATGCACGTTTTAGGCCAAAATGCATTGAAAGCAATGGAAACAACAAAAGTGCATATGTTGTGTTATCTCCTCTTGTAGCAAACACAAACAGCTCAAAATTTCACTGGATGTCTTGAAGACCAAGACCAACAAATGTGATGTGAAATGGTTTTTCTCCCATGTTGCGTTTAAGAGAAAACAGCAAATGCACGTTTTAGGCCAAAATGCATTGAAAGCAATGAAAACAACAAAAGCGCATACTTTGTGTTATCTCCACTTGTAGCAAACACAGACAGCTCAAAATTTCACTGGATGTGTTGAAGACCAAGACCCACAAATGTGATGTGAAATGGTTTTTCTCCCATGTTGCATTTAAGAGAAAACAGCAATTGCTCGTTTTAGACAAAAATGCATTGAAAGCAATGGAACCAACAAAAGCGCATTCTTTGTGTTATCTCCTCTTGTAGCAAACACAGGCAGCTCAAAATTTCACTGGATGTGTTGAAGACCAAGACCAACAAATGTGATGTGAAATGGTTTTTCTCCCATGTTGCGTTTAAGAGAAAACAGCAAATGCACGTTTTAGGCCAAAATGCTTTGAAAGCAATGGAAACAACAAAAGCGCATACTTTGTGTTATCTCCACTTGTAGCAAACACGGACAGCTCAAAATTTCACTGGATGTGTTGAAGACCAAGACCCACAAATGTGATGTGAAATGGTTTTTCTCCCATGTTGCGTTTAAGAGAAAACAGCAAATGCACGTTTTAGGCCAAAATGCATTGAAAGCAATGGAAACAACAAAAGCGGATACTTTGTGTTATCTTCTCTTGTAGCAAACACAGGCAGCTCAAAATTTCACTGGATGTGTTGAAGACCAAGACCAACAAATGTGATGTGAAATGGTTTTTCTCCCATGTTGCGTTAAAGAGAAAAGAGCAAATGCACGTTTTAGGCCAAAATGCTTTGAAAGCAATGGAAACAACAAAAGCGCATACTTTGTGTTATCTCCACTTGTAGCAAACACAGACAGCTCAAAATTTCACTGGATGTGTTGAAGACCAAGACCAACAAATGTGATGTGAAATGGTTTTTCTCCCATGTTGCGTTTAAGAGAAAATAGCAAATGCACGTTTTAGGCCAAAATGCATTGAAAGCAATGGAAACAACAAAAGTGCATATGTTGTGTTATCTCCTCTTGTAGCAAACACAAACAGCTCAAAATTTCACTGGATGTGTTATCTCCTCTTGTAGCAAACACAGGCAGCTCAAAATTTCACTGGATTTGTTGAAGACCAAGACCCACAAATATCATGTGAAATGGTTTTTCTCCCATGTTGCGTTTAAGAGAAAACAGCAATTGTTCGTTTTAGGCCAAAATGCTTTGAAAGCAATGGAAACAACAAAAGCGCATACTTTGTGTTATCTCCACTTGTAGCAAACACAGACAGCTCAAAATTTCACTGGATGTGTTGAAGACCAAGACCCACAAATGTGATGTGAAATGGTTTTTCTCCCATGTTGCGTTTAAGAGAAAACAGCAAATGCACGTTTTAGGCCAAAATGCATTGAAAGCAATGGAAACAACAAAAGTGCATACGTTGTGTTATCTCCTCTTGTAGCAAACACAGACAGCACAAAATTTCACTGGATGTGTTGAAGACCAAGACCCACAAATGTGATGTGAAATGGTTTTCCTCCCATGCTGTGTTTAAGAGAAAACAGCAATTGCTCATTTTAGGCCAAAATGTATTGAAAGCAATGGAAACAACAAAAGCACATACTTTGTGTTATCTCCTCTTGTAGCAAACACAGACAGGTCAAAATTTCACTGGATGTGTTGAAGACCAAGACCCACAAATGTGATGTGAAATGGTTTTTCTCCCATGTTGCGTTTAAGAGAAAACAGCAATTGCTCATTTTAGGCCAAAATGCATTGAAAGAATTGGAAACAACAAAAGCGCATACTCTGTGTTATCTCCTCTTGTAGCAAACACAGGCAGCTCAAAATTTCACTGGATGTGTTGAAGACCAAGACCAACAAATGTGATGTGAAATGGTTTTTCTCCCATGTTGCGTTTAAGAGAAAACAGCAAATGCACGTTTTAGGCCAAAATGCATTGAAAGCAATGGAAACAACAAAAGTGCATACGTTGTGTTATCTCCTCTTGTAGCAAACACAGACAGCTCAAAATTTCACTGGATGTGTTGAAGACCAAGACCCACAAATGTGATGTGAAATGGTTTTTCTCCCATGTTGCGTTTAAGAGAAAACAGCAATTGCTTGTTTTAGGCCAAAATGCATTGAAAGCAATGGAACAACAAAAGCGCATACTTTGTGATATCTCCTCTTGTAGCAAACACAGGCAGCTCAAAATTTCACTGGATGTGTTGAAGACCAAGACCAACAAATGTGATGTGAAATGGTTTTTCTCCCATGTTGCTTTTAAGAGAAAACAGCAAATGCACGTTTTAGGCCAAAATGCATTGAAAGCAATGGAAACAACAAAAGCGCATACTTTGTGTTATCTCCTCTTGTAGCAAACACAGGCAGCTCAAAATTTCACTGGATGTGTTGAAGACCAAGACCCACAAATGTGATGTGAAATGGTTTTTCTCCCATGTTGCGTTTAAGAGAAAACAGCAATTGCTCGTTTTAGGCAAAAATGCATTGAAAGCAATGGAACCAACAAAAGCGCATACTTTGTGTTATCTCCACTTGTAGCAAACACGGACAGCTCAAAATTTCACTGGATGTGTTGAAGACCAAGACCAACAAATGTGATGTGAAATGGTTTTTCTCCCATGTTGCGTTTAAGAGAAAACAGCAAATGCACGTTTTAGGCCAAAATGCTTTGAAAGCAATGGAAACAAAAAAGCGCATACTTTGTGTTATCTCCACTTGTAGCAAACACGGACAGCTCAAAATTTCACTGGATGTGTTGAAGACCAAGACCCACAAATGTGATGTGAAATGGTTTTTCTCCCATGTTGCGTTTAAGAGAAAACAGCAAATGCACGTTTTAGGCCAAAATGCATTGAAAGCAATGGAAACAACAAAAGCGCATACTTTGTGTTATCTTCTCTTGTAGCAAACACAGGCAGCTCAAAATTTCACTGGATGTGTTGAAGACCAAGACCAACAAATGTGATGTGAAATGGTTTTTCTCCCATGTTGAGTTAAAGAGAAAAGAGCAAATGCACGTTTTAGGCCAAAATGCTTTGAAAGCAATGGAAACAACAAAAGCGCATACTTTGTGTTATCTCCACTTGTAGCAAACACAGACAGCTCAAAATTTCACTGGATGTGTTGAAGACCAAGACCCACAAATGTGATGTGAAATGGTTTTTCTCCCATGTTGCGTTTAAGAGAAAACAGCAATTGCTCGTTTTAGGCCAAAATGCATTGAAAGCAATGGAACCAACAAAAGCGCATACTTTGTGTTATCTCCTCTTGTAGCAAACACAGACAGCTCAAAATTTCACTGGATGTGTTGAAGACCAAGACCAACAAATGTGATGTGAAATGGTTTTTCTCCCTTGTTGCGTTGAAGAGAAAACAGCAAATGCACGTTTTAGGCCAAAATGCATTGAAAGCAATGGAAACAACAAAAGTGCATATGTTGTGTTATCTCCTCTTGTAGCAAACACAAACAGCTCAAAATTTCACTGGATGTCTTGAAGACCAAGACCAACAAATGTGATGTGAAATGGTTTTTCTCCCATGTTGCGTTTAAGAGAAAACAGCAAATGCACGTTTTAGGCCAAAATGCATTGAAAGCAATGAAAACAACAAAAGCGCATACTTTGTGTTATCTCCACTTGTAGCAAACACAGACAGCTCAAAATTTCACTGGATGTGTTGAAGACCAAGACCCACAAATGTGATGTGAAATGGTTTTTCTCCCATGTTGCATTTAAGAGAAAACAGCAATTGCTCGTTTTAGACAAAAATGCATTGAAAGCAATGGAACCAACAAAAGCGCATTCTTTGTGTTATCTCCTCTTGTAGCAAACACAGGCAGCTCAAAATTTCACTGGATGTGTTGAAGACCAAGACCAACAAATGTGATGTGAAATGGTTTTTCTCCCATGTTGCGTTTAAGAGAAAACAGCAAATGCACGTTTTAGGCCAAAATGCTTTGAAAGCAATGGAAACAACAAAAGCGCATACTTTGTGTTATCTCCACTTGTAGCAAACACGGACAGCTCAAAATTTCACTGGATGTGTTGAAGACCAAGACCCACAAATGTGATGTGAAATGGTTTTTCTCCCATGTTGCGTTTAAGAGAAAACAGCAAATGCACGTTTTAGGCCAAAATGCATTGAAAGCAATGGAAACAACAAAAGCGGATACTTTGTGTTATCTTCTCTTGTAGCAAACACAGGCAGCTCAAAATTTCACTGGATGTGTTGAAGACCAAGACCAACAAATGTGATGTGAAATGGTTTTTCTCCCATGTTGCGTTAAAGAGAAAAGAGCAAATGCACGTTTTAGGCCAAAATGCTTTGAAAGCAATGGAAACAACAAAAGCGCATACTTTGTGTTATCTCCACTTGTAGCAAACACAGACAGCTCAAAATTTCACTGGATGTGTTGAAGACCAAGACCAACAAATGTGATGTGAAATGGTTTTTCTCCCATGTTGCGTTTAAGAGAAAATAGCAAATGCACGTTTTAGGCCAAAATGCATTGAAAGCAATGGAAACAACAAAAGTGCATATGTTGTGTTATCTCCTCTTGTAGCAAACACAAACAGCTCAAAATTTCACTGGATGTGTTATCTCCTCTTGTAGCAAACACAGGCAGCTCAAAATTTCACTGGATTTGTTGAAGACCAAGACCCACAAATATCATGTGAAATGGTTTTTCTCCCATGTTGCGTTTAAGAGAAAACAGCAATTGTTCGTTTTAGGCCAAAATGCTTTGAAAGCAATGGAAACAACAAAAGCGCATACTTTGTGTTATCTCCACTTGTAGCAAACACAGACAGCTCAAAATTTCACTGGATGTGTTGAAGACCAAGACCCACAAATGTGATGTGAAATGGTTTTTCTCCCATGTTGCGTTTAAGAGAAAACAGCAAATGCACGTTTTAGGCCAAAATGCATTGAAAGCAATGGAAACAACAAAAGTGCATACGTTGTGTTATCTCCTCTTGTAGCAAACACAGACAGCACAAAATTTCACTGGATGTGTTGAAGACCAAGACCCACAAATGTGATGTGAAATGGTTTTCCTCCCATGCTGTGTTTAAGAGAAAACAGCAATTGCTCATTTTAGGCCAAAATGTATTGAAAGCAATGGAAACAACAAAAGCACATACTTTGTGTTATCTCCTCTTGTAGCAAACACAGACAGGTCAAAATTTCACTGGATGTGTTGAAGACCAAGACCCACAAATGTGATGTGAAATGGTTTTTCTCCCATGTTGCGTTTAAGAGAAAACAGCAATTGCTCATTTTAGGCCAAAATGCATTGAAAGCAATGGAAACAACAAAAGCGCATACTCTGTGTTATCTCCTCTTGTAGCAAACACAGGCAGCTCAAAATTTCACTGGATGTGTTGAAGACCAAGACCAACAAATGTGATGTGAAATGGTTTTTCTCCCATGTTGCGTTTAAGAGAAAACAGCAAATGCACGTTTTAGGCCAAAATGCATTGAAAGCAATGGAAACAACAAAAGTGCATACGTTGTGTTATCTCCTCTTGTAGCAAACACAGACAGCTCAAAATTTCACTGGATGTGTTGAAGACCAAGACCCACAAATGTGATGTGAAATGGTTTTTCTCCCATGTTGCGTTTAAGAGAAAACAGCAATTGCTTGTTTTAGGCCAAAATGCATTGAAAGCAATGGAACAACAAAAGCGCATACTTTGTGATATCTCCTCTTGTAGCAAACACAGGCAGCTCAAAATTTCACTGGATGTGTTGAAGACCAAGACCAACAAATGTGATGTGAAATGGTTTTTCTCCCATGTTGCTTTTAAGAGAAAACAGCAAATGCACGTTTTAGGCCAAAATGCATTGAAAGCAATGGAAACAACAAAAGCGCATACTTTGTGTTATCTCCTCTTGTAGCAAACACAGGCAGCTCAAAATTTCACTGGATGTGTTGAAGACCAAGACCCACAAATGTGATGTGAAATGGTTTTTCTCCCATGTTGCGTTTAAGAGAAAACAGCAATTGCTCATTTTAGGCCAAAATGCATTGAAAGCAATGGAAACAACAAAAGCGCATACTTTGTGATATCTCCACTTGTAGCAAACACAGACAGCTCAAAATTTCACTGGATGTGTTGAAGACCAAGACCCACAAATGTGATGTGAAATGGTTTTTCTCCCATGTTGCGTTTAAGAGAAAACAGCAATTGCTCGTTTTAGGCCAAAATGCATTGAAAGCAATGGAAACAACAAAAGCGCATACTTTGTGTTATCTCCTCTTGTAGCAAACACAGGCAGCTCAAAATTTCACTGGATGTGTTGAAGACCAAGACCAACAAATGTGATGTGAAATGGTTTTTCTCCCATGTTGCGTTTAAGAGAAAACAGCAAATGCACGTTTTACGCCAAAATGCATTGAAAGCAATGGAAACAACAAAAGTGCATACGTTGTGTTATCTCCTCTTGTAGCAAACACAGACAGCTCAAAATTTCACTGGATGTGTTGAAGACCAAGACCCACAAATGTGATGTGAAATGGTTTTTCTCCCATGTTGCGTTTAAGAGAAAACAGCAATTGCTCGTTTTAGGCCAAAATGCATTGAAAGCAATGGAACAACAAAAGCGCATACTTTGTGATATCTCTTCTTGTAGCAAACACAGGCAGCTCAAAATTTCACTGGATGTGTTGAAGACCAAGACCAACAAATGTGATGTGAAATGGTTTTTCTCCCATGTTGCTTTTAAGAGAAAACAGCAAATGCACGTTTTAGGCCAAAATGCATTGAAAGCAATGGAAACAACAAAAGCGCATACTTTGTGTTATCTCCTCTTGTAGCAAACACAGGCAGCTCAAAATTTCACTGGATGTGTTGAAGACCAAGACCCACAAATGTGATGTGAAATGGTTTTTCTCCCATGTTGCGTTTAAGAGAAAACAGCAATTGCTCATTTTAGGCCAAAATGCATTGAAAGCAATGGAAACAACAAAAGCGCATACTTTGTGATATCTCCACTTGTAGCAAACACAGACAGCTCAAAATTTCACTGGATGTGTTGAAGACCAAGACCCACAAATGTGATGTGAAATGGTTTTACTCCCATGTTGCGTTTAAGAGAAAACAGCAAATGCACGTTTTACGCCAAAATGCATTGAAAGCAATGGAAACAACAAAAGCTCATACGTTGTGTTATCTCCTCTTGTAGCAAACACAGACAGCTCAAAATTTCACAGGATGTGTTGAAGACCAAGACCCACAAATGTGATGTGAAATGGTTTTTCTCCCATGTTGCGTTTAAGAGAAAACAGCAAATGCACGTTTTACGCCAAAATGCATTGAAAGCAATGGAAACAACAAAAGTGCATACGTTGTGTTATCTCCTCTTGTAGCAAACACAGACAGCTCAAAATTTCACTGGATGTGTTGAAGACCAAGACCCACAAATGTGATGTGAAATGGTTTTTCTCCCATGTTGCGTTTAAGAGAAAACAGCAATTGCTCGTTTTAGGCCAAAATGCATTGAAAGCAATGGAACAACAAAAGCGCATACTTTGTGATATCTCTTCTTGTAGCAAACACAGGCAGCTCAAAATTTCACTGGATGTGTTGAAGACCAAGACCAACAAATGTGATGTGAAATGGTTTTTCTCCCATGTTGCTTTTAAGAGAAAACAGCAAATGCACGTTTTAGGCCAAAATGCATTGAAAGCAATGGAAACAACAAAAGCGCATACTTTGTGTTATCTCCTCTTGTAGCAAACACAGGCAGCTCAAAATTTCACTGGATGTGTTGAAGACCAAGACCCACAAATGTGATGTGAAATGGTTTTTCTCCCATGTTGCGTTTAAGAGAAAACAGCAATTGCTCATTTTAGGCCAAAATGCATTGAAAGCAATGGAAACAACAAAAGCGCATACTTTGTGATATCTCCACTTGTAGCAAACACAGACAGCTCAAAATTTCACTGGATGTGTTGAAGACCAAGACCCACAAATGTGATGTGAAATGGTTTTACTCCCATGTTGCGTTTAAGAGAAAACAGCAAATGCACGTTTTACGCCAAAATGCATTGAAAGCAATGGAAACAACAAAAGCTCATACGTTGTGTTATCTCCTCTTGTAGCAAACACAGACAGCTCAAAATTTCACAGGATGTGTTGAAGACCAAGACCCACAAATGTGATGTGAAATGGTTTTTCTCCCATGTTGCGTTTAAGAGAAAACAGCAAATGCACGTTTTAGGCCAAAATGCATTGAAAGCAATGGAAACAACAAAAGCGCATACTTTGTGTTATCTTCTCTTGTAGCAAACACAGGCAGCTCAATATTTCACTGGATGTGTTGAAGACCAAGACCAACAAATGTGATGTGAAATGGTTTTTCTCCCATGTTGCCTTTAAGAGAAAACAGCAAATGCACGTTTTACGCCAAAATGCTTTGAAAGCAATGGAAACAACAAAAGCGCATACTTTGTGTTATCTCCACTTGTAGCAAACACAGGCAGCTCAAAATTTCACTGGATGTGTTGAAGACCAAGACCCACAAATGTGATGTGAAATGGTTTTTCTCCCATGTTGCGTTTAAGAGAAAACAGCAAATGCACGTTTTAGGCCAAAATGCATTGAAAGCAATGGAAACAACAAAAGCGCATACTTTGTGTTATCTTCTCTTGTAGCAAACACAGGCAGCTCAAAATTTCACTGGATGTGTTGAAGACCAAGACCAACAAACGTGATGTGAAATGGTTTTTTTCCCATGTTGCGTTTAAGAGAAAACCGCAAATGCACGTTTTAGGCCAAAATGCTTTGAAAGCAATGGAAACAACAAAAGCGCATACTTTGTGTTATCTCCACTTGTAGCAAACACAGACAGCTCAAAATTTCACTGGATGTGTTGAAGACCAAGACCAACAAATGTGATGTGAAATGGTTTTTCTTCCATGTTGCGTTTAAGAGAAAACAGCAAATGCACGTTTTAGGCCAAAATGCATTGAAAGCAATGGAAACAACAAAAGCGCATACTTTGTGTTATCTCCTCTTGTAGCAAACACAGACAGCTCAAAATTTCACTGGATGTGTTGAAGACCAAGACCAACAAATGTGATGTGAAATGGTTTTTCTCCCATGTTGCGTTTAAGAGAAAACAGCAAATGCACGTTTTAGGCCAAAATGCATTGAAAGCAATGAAAACAACAAAAGCGCATACTTTGTGTTATCTCCTCTTGTAGCAAACACAGACAGCTCAAAATTTCACTGGATGTGTTGAAGACCAAGACCCACAAATGTGATGTGAAATGGTTTTTCTCCCATGTTGCGTTTAAGAGAAAACAGCAAATGCACGTTTTAGGCCAAAATGCATTGAAAGCAATGGAAACAACAAAAGCGCATACTTTGTGTTATCTCCTCTTGTAGCAAACACAGACAGCTCAAAATTTCACTGGATGTGTTGAAGACCAAGACCAACAAATGTGATGTGAAATGGTTTTTCTCCCATGTTGCGTTTAAGAGAAAACAGCAAATGCACGTTTTAGGCCAAAATGCATTGAAAGCAATGAAAACAACAAAAACGCATACTTTGTGTTATCTCCTGTTGTAGCAAACACAGACAGCTCAAAATTTCACTGGATGTGTTGAAGACCAAGACCCACAAATGTGATGTGAAATGGTTTTTCTCCCATGTTGCGTTTAAGAGAAAACAGCAAATGCACGTTTTAGGCCAAAATGCATTGAAAGCAATGGAAACAACAAAAGTGCATACTTTGTGTTATCTTCTCTTGTAGCAAACACAGGCAGCTCAAAATTTCACTGGATGTGTTGAAGACCAAGACCCACAAATGTGATTTGAAATGGTTTTTCTCCCATGTTGCGTTTAAGAGAAAACAGCAAATGCACGTTTTAGGCCAAAATGCATTGAAAGCAATGGAAACAACAAAAGCGCATACTTTGTGTTATCTCCTCTTGTAGCAAACACAGACAGCTCAAAATTTCACTGGATGTGTTGAAGACCAATACCCACAAATGTGATGTGAAATGGTTTTTCTCCCATGTTGTGTTTAAGAGAAAACAGCAATTGCTCGTTTTAGGCAAAAGTGCATTGAAAGTAATGGAACCAACAAAAGCGTATACTTTGTGTTATCTCCTCTTGTAGCAAACACAGACAGCTCAAAATTTCACTGGATGTGTTGAAGACCAAGACCCACAAATGTGATGTGAAATGGTTTTTCTCCCATGTTGCGTTTAAGAGAAAACAGCAAATGCACGTTTTAGGCCAAAATGCATTGAAAGCAATGGAAACAACAAAAGCGCATACTTTGTGTTATCTCCACTTGTAGCAAACACAGACAGCTCAAAATTTCACTGGATGTGTTGAAGACCAAGACCCACAAATGTGATGTGAAATGGTTTTTCTCCCATGTTGCGTTTAAGAGAAAACAGCAATTGCTCGTTTTAGGCCAAAATGCATTGAAAGCAATGGAAACAACAAAAGCGCATACTTTGTGTTATCTCCTCTTGTAGCAAACACAGGCAGCTCAAAATTTCACTGGATGTGTTGAAGACCAAGACCAACAAATGTGATGTGAAATGGTTTTTCTCCCATGTTGCGTTTAAGAGAAAACAGCAAATGCACGTTTTACGCCAAAATGCATTGAAAGCAATGGAAACAACAAAAGCTCATACGTTGTGTTATCTCCTCTTGTAGCAAACACAGACAGCTCAAAATTTCACAGGATGTGTTGAAGACCAAGACCCACAAATGTGATGTGAAATGGTTTTTCTCCCATGTTGCGTTTAAGAGAAAACAGCAAATGCACGTTTTAGGCCAAAATGCATTGAAAGCAATGGAAACAACAAAAGCGCATACTTTGTGTTATCTTCTCTTGTAGCAAACACAGGCAGCTCAAAATTTCACTGGATGTGTTGAAGACCAAGACCAACAAATGTGATGTGAAATGGTTTTTCTCCCATGTTGCGTTTAAGAGAAAACAGCAAATGCACGTTTTAGGCCAAAATGCTTTGAAAGCAATGGAAACAACAAAAGCACATACTTTGTGTTATCTCCACTTGTAGCAAACACAGACAGCTCAAAATTTCACTGGATGTGTTGAAGACCAAGACCCACAAATGTGATATGGTTTTTCTCCCATGTTGCGTTTAAGAGAAAACAGCAAATGCACGTTTTAGGCCAAAATGCATTGAAAGCAATGGAAACAACAAAAGCGCATACTTTGTGTTATCTTCTCTTGTAGCAAACACAGGCAGCTCAAAATTTCACTGGATGTGTTGAAGACCAAGACCAACAAACGTGATGTGAAATGGTTTTTTTCCCATGTTGCGTTTAAGAGAAAACCGCAAATGCACGTTTTAGGCCAAAATGCTTTGAAAGCAATGGAAACAACAAAAGCGCATACTTTGTGTTATCTCCACTTGTAGCAAACACAGACAGCTCAAAATTTCACTGGATGTGTTGAAGACCAAGACCAACAAATGTGATGTGAAATGGTTTTTCTTCCATGTTGCGTTTAAGAGAAAACAGCAAATGCACGTTTTAGGCCAAAATGCATTGAAAGCAATGGAAACAACAAAAGCGCATACTTTGTGTTATCTCCTCTTGTAGCAAACACAGACAGCTCAAAATTTCACTGGATGTGTTGAAGACCAAGACCAACAAATGTGATGTGAAATAGTTTTTCTCCCATGTTGCGTTTAAGAGAAAACAGCAAATGCACGTTTTAGGCCAAAATGCATTGAAAGCAATGAAAACAACAAAAGCGCATACTTTGTGTTATCTCCTCTTGTAGCAAACACAGACAGCTCAAAATTTCACTGGATGTGTTGAAGACCAAGACCCACAAATGTGATGTGAAATGGTTTTTCTCCCATGTTGCGTTTAAGAGAAAACAGCAAATGCACGTTTTAGGCCAAAATGCATTGAAAGCAATGGAAACAACAAAAGCGCATACTTTGTGTTATCTTCTCTTGTAGCAAACACAGGCAGCTCAAAATTTCACTGGATGTGTTGAAGACCAAGACCCACAAATGTGATGTGAAATGGTTTTTCTCCCATGTTGCGTTTAAGAGAAAACAGCAAATGCACGTTTTAGGCCAAAATGCTTTGAAAGCAATGGAAACAACAAAAGCGCATACTTTGTGTTATCTCCACTTGTAGCAAACACAGACAGCTCAAAATTTCACTGGATGTGTTGAAGACCAAGACCCACAAATGTGATGTGAAATGGTTTTTCTCCCATGTTGCGTTTAAGAGAAAACAGCAAATGCACGTTTTAGGCCAAAATGCATTGAAAGCAATGGAAACAACAAAAGCGCATACTTTATGTTATCTCCTCTTGTAGCAAACACAGACAGCTCAAAATTTCACTGGATGTGTTGAAGACCAAGACCCACAAATGTGATGTGAAATGGTTTTTCTCCCATGTTGCGTTTAAGAGAAAACAGCAATTGCACGTTTTAGGCCAAAATGCATTGAAAGCAATGGAAACAACAAAAGCGCATACTTTGTGTTATCTCCTCTTGTAGCAAACACAGGCAGCTCAAACTTTCACTGGATGTGTTGAAGACCAAGACCAACAAATGTGATGTGAAATGGTTTTTCTCCCATGTTGCGCTTAAGAGAAAACAGCAAATGCACGTTTTAGGCCAAAATGCATTGAAAGCAATGAAAACAACAAAAGTGCATACGTTGTGTTATCTCCTCTTGTAGCAAACACAGACAGCTCAAAATTTCACTGGATGTCTTGAAGACCAATGCCCACAAATGTGATGTGAAATGGTTTTTCTCCCATGTTGCGTTTAAGAGAAAACAGCAATTGCTCGTTTTAGGCCAAAATGCTTTGAAAGCAATGGAACAACAAAAGCCCATACTTTGTGATATCTCCTCTTGTAGCAAACACAGGCAGCTCAAAATTTCACTGGATGTGTTGAAGACCAAGACCAACAAATGTGATGTGAAATGGTTTTTCTCCCATGTTGCGTTTAAGAGAAAACAGCAAATGCACGTTTTAGGCCAAAATGCATTGAAAGCAATGAAAACAACAAAAACGCATACTTTGTGTTTTCTCCTGTTGTAGCAAACACAGACAGCTCAAAATTTCACTGGATGTGTTGAAGACCAAGACCCACAAATGTGATGTGAAATGGTTTTTCTCCCATGTTGCGTTTAAGAGAAAACAGCAAATGCACGTTTTAGGCCAAAATGCATTGAAAGCAATGGAAACAACAAAAGTGCATACTTTGTGTTATCTTCTCTTGTAGCAAACACAGGCAGCTCAAAATTTCACTGGATGTGTTGAAGACCAAGACCAACAAATGTGATGTGAAATGGTTTTTCTCCCATGTTGCGTTTAAGAGAAAACAGCAAATGCACGTTTTAGGCCAAAATGCTTTGAAAGCAATGGAAACAACAAAAGCGCATACTTTGTGTTATCTCCACTTGTAGCAAACACAGACAGCTCAAAATTTCACTGGATGTGTTGAAGACCAAGACCCACAAATGTGATTTGAAATGGTTTTTCTCCCATGTTGCGTTTAAGAGAAAACAGCAAATGCACGTTTTAGGCCAAAATGCATTGAAAGCAATGGAAACAACAAAAGCGCATACTTTGTGTTATCTCCTCTTGTAGCAAACACAGACAGCTCAAAATTTCACTGGATGTGTTGAAGACCAAGACCAACAAATGTGATGTGAAATGGTTTTTCTCCCATGTTGTGTTTAAGAGAAAACAGCAATTGCTCGTTTTAGGCAAAAGTGCATTGAAAGTAATGGAACCAACAAAAGCGCATACTTTGTGTTATCTCCTCTTGTAGCAAACACAGACAGCTCAAAATTTCACTGGATGTGTTGAAGACCAAGACCCACAAATGTGATGTGAAATGGTTTTTCTCCCATGTTGCGTTTAAGAGAAAACAGCAAATGCACGTTTTAGGCCAAAATGCATTGAAAGCAATGGAAACAACAAAAGCTCATACGTTGTGTTATCTCCTCTTGTAGCAAACACAGACAGCTCAAAATTTCACAGGATGTGTTGAAGACCAAGACCCACAAATGTGATGTGAAATGGTTTTTCTCCCATGTTGCGTTTAAGAGAAAACAGCAAATGCACGTTTTAGGCCAAAATGCATTGAAAGCAATGGAAACAACAAAAGCGCATACTTTGTGTTATCTTCTCTTGTAGCAAACACAGGCAGCTCAAAATTTCACTGGATGTGTTGAAGACCAAGACCAACAAATGTGATGTGAAATGGTTTTTCTCCCATGTTGCGTTTAAGAGAAAACAGCAAATGCACGTTTTAGGCCAAAATGCTTTGAAAGCAATGGAAACAACAAAAGCACATACTTTGTGTTATCTCCACTTGTAGCAAACACAGACAGCTCAAAATTTCACTGGATGTGTTGAAGACCAAGACCCACAAATGTGATGTGAAATGGTTTTTCTCCCATGTTGCGTTTAAGAGAAAACAGCAATTGCTCGTTTTAGGCCAAAATGCATTGAAAGCAATGGAAACAACAAAAGCGCATACTTTGTGTTATCTCCTCTTGTAGCAAACACAGGCAGCTCAAAATTTCACTGGATGTGTTGAAGACCAAGACCAACAAATGTGATGTGAAATGGTTTTTCTCCCATGTTGCGTTTAAGAGAAAACAGCAAATGCACGTTTTACGCCAAAATGCATTGAAAGCAATGGAAACAACAAAAGCTCATACGTTGTGTTATCTCCTCTTGTAGCAAACACAGACAGCTCAAAATTTCACAGGATGTGTTGAAGACCAAGACCCACAAATGTGATGTGAAATGGTTTTTCTCCCATGTTGCGTTTAAGAGAAAACAGCAAATGCACGTTTTAGGCCAAAATGCATTGAAAGCAATGGAAACAACAAAAGCGCATACTTTGTGTTATCTTCTCTTGTAGCAAACACAGGCAGCTCAAAATTTCACTGGATGTGTTGAAGACCAAGACCAACAAATGTGATGTGAAATGGTTTTTCTCCCATGTTGCGTTTAAGAGAAAACAGCAAATGCACGTTTTAGGCCAAAATGCTTTGAAAGCAATGGAAACAACAAAAGCACATACTTTGTGTTATCTCCACTTGTAGCAAACACAGACAGCTCAAAATTTCACTGGATGTGTTGAAGACCAAGACCCACAAATGTGATATGGTTTTTCTCCCATGTTGCGTTTAAGAGAAAACAGCAAATGCACGTTTTAGGCCAAAATGCATTGAAAGCAATGGAAACAACAAAAGCGCATACTTTGTGTTATCTTCTCTTGTAGCAAACACAGGCAGCTCAAAATTTCACTGGATGTGTTGAAGACCAAGACCAACAAACGTGATGTGAAATGGTTTTTTTCCCATGTTGCGTTTAAGAGAAAACCGCAAATGCACGTTTTAGGCCAAAATGCTTTGAAAGCAATGGAAACAACAAAAGCGCATACTTTGTGTTATCTCCACTTGTAGCAAACACAGACAGCTCAAAATTTCACTGGATGTGTTGAAGACCAAGACCAACAAATGTGATGTGAAATGGTTTTTCTTCCATGTTGCGTTTAAGAGAAAACAGCAAATGCACGTTTTAGGCCAAAATGCATTGAAAGCAATGGAAACAACAAAAGCGCATACTTTGTGTTATCTCCTCTTGTAGCAAACACAGACAGCTCAAAATTTCACTGGATGTGTTGAAGACCAAGACCAACAAATGTGATGTGAAATAGTTTTTCTCCCATGTTGCGTTTAAGAGAAAACAGCAAATGCACGTTTTAGGCCAAAATGCATTGAAAGCAATGAAAACAACAAAAGCGCATACTTTGTGTTATCTCCTCTTGTAGCAAACACAGACAGCTCAAAATTTCACTGGATGTGTTGAAGACCAAGACCCACAAATGTGATGTGAAATGGTTTTTCTCCCATGTTGCGTTTAAGAGAAAACAGCAAATGCACGTTTTAGGCCAAAATGCATTGAAAGCAATGGAAACAACAAAAGCGCATACTTTGTGATATCTTCTCTTGTAGCAAACACAGGCAGCTCAAAATTTCACTGGATGTGTTGAAGACCAAGACCCACAAATGTGATGTGAAATGGTTTTTCTCCCATGTTGCGTTTAAGAGAAAACAGCAAATGCACGTTTTAGGCCAAAATGCATTGAAAGCAATGGAAACAACAAAAGCGCATACTTTGTGTTATCTTCTCTTGTAGCAAACACAGACAGCTCAAAATTTCACTGGATGTGTTGAAGACCAAGACCCACAAATGTGATGTGAAATGGTTTTTCTCCCATGTTGCGTTTAAGAGAAAACAGCAAATGCACGTTTTAGGCCAAAATGCTTTGAAAGCAATGGAAACAACAAAAGCGCATACTTTGTGTTATCTCCACTTGTAGCAAACACAGACAGCTCAAAATTTCACTGGATGTGTTGAAGACCAAGACCCACAAATGTGATGTGAAATGGTTTTTCTCCCATGTTGCGTTTAAGAGAAAACAGCAAATGCACGTTTTAGGCCAAAATGCATTGAAAGCAATGGAAACAACAAAAGCGCATACTTTGTGTTATCTCCTCTTGTAGCAAACACAGACAGCTCAAAATTTCACTGGATGTGTTGAAGACCAAGACCCACAAATGTGATGTGAAATGGTTTTTCTCCCATGTTGCGTTTAAGAGAAAACAGCAATTGCACGTTTTAGGCCAAAATGCATTGAAAGCAATGGAAACAACAAAAGCGCATACTTTGTGTTATCTCCTCTTGTAGCAAACACAGGCAGCTCAAACTTTCACTGGATGTCTTGAAGACCAATGCCCACAAATGTGATGTGAAATGGTTTTTCTCCCATGTTGCGTTTAAGAGAAAACAGCAATTGCTCGTTTTAGGCCAAAATGCTTTGAAAGCAATGGAACAACAAAAGCCCATACTTTGTGATATCTCCTCTTGTAGCAAACACAGGCAGCTCAAAATTTCACTGGATGTGTTGAAGACCAAGACCAACAAATGTGATGTTAAATGGTTTTTCTCCCATGTTGCGTTTAAGAGAAAACAGCAAATGCACGTTTTAGGCCAAAATGCATTGAAAGCAATGAAAACAACAAAAGCGCATACTTTGTGTTATCTCCTCTTGTAGCAAACACAGACAGCTCAAAATTTCACTGGATGTGTTGAAGACCAAGACCCACAAATTTGATGTGAAATGGTTTTTCTCCCATGTTGCGTTTAAGAGAAAACAGCAATTGCACGTTTTAGGCCAAAATGCATTGAAAGCAATGGAAACAACAAAAGCGCATACTTTGTGTTATCTCCTCTTGTAGCAAACACAGACAGCTCAAAATTTCACTGGATGTGTTGAAGACCAAGACCAACAAATGTGATGTGAAATGGTTTTTCTCCCATGTTGCGTTTAAGAGAAAACAGCAAATGCACGTTTTAGGCCAAAATGCATTGAAAGCAATGGAAACAACAAAAGTGCATACGTTGTGTTATCTCCTCTTGTAGCAAACACAGACAGCTCAAAATTTCACTGGATGTGTTGAAGACCAAGACCAACAAATGTGATGTGAAATGGTTTTTCTCCCATGTTGCGTTTAAGAGAAAACAGCAAATGCACGTTTTAGGCCAAAATGCATTGAAAGCAATGAAAACAACAAAAGCGCATACTTTGTGTTATCTCCACTTGTAGCAAACACAGACAGCTCAAAATTTCACTGGATGTGTTGAAGACCAAGACCCACAAATGTGATGTGAAATGGTTTTTCTCCCATGTTGCGTTTAAGAGAAAACAGCAATTGCTCGTTTTAGGCCAAAATGCATTGAAAGCAATGGAACAACAAAAGCGCATACTTTGTGTTATCTCCTCTTGTAGCAAACACAGGCAGCTCAAAATTTCACTGGATGTGTTGAAGACCAAGACCAACAAATGTGATGTGAAATGGTTTTTCTCCCATGTTGCGTTTAAGAGAAAACAGCAAATGCAAGTTTTAGGCCAAAATGCATTGAAAGCAATGGAAACAACAAAAGTGCATACGTTGTGTTATCTCCTCTTGTAGCAAACACAGACAGCTCAAAATTTCACTGGATGTCTTGAAGACCAAGGCCCACAAATGTGATGTGAAATGGTTTTTCTCCCATGTTGCGTTTAAGAGAAAACAGCAAATGCTCGTTTTAGGCCAAAATGCATTGAAAGCAATGGAACAACAAAAGCGCATACTTTGTGATATCTCCTCTTGTAGCAAACACAGGCAGCTCAAAATTTCACTGGATGTGTTGAAGACCAAGACCAACAAATGTGATGTGA
This sequence comes from Taudactylus pleione, assembly GCA_031769625.1. Classification (NCBI taxonomy): domain Eukaryota; kingdom Metazoa; phylum Chordata; class Amphibia; order Anura; family Myobatrachidae; genus Taudactylus; species Taudactylus pleione. The sequence goes on along the minus strand of JAUIMM010002953.1, from coordinate 66,109 downwards.
AATGGTTTTTCTCCCATGTTGCGTTTAAGAGAAAACAGCAAATGCACGTTTTAGGCAAAAATGCATCGAAAGCAATGAAAACAACAAAAGCGCATACTTTGTGTTATCTCCTCTTGTAGCAAACACAGACAGCTCAAAATTTCACTGGATGTGTTGAAGACCCAGACCCACAAATGTGATGTGAAATGGTTTTTCTCCCATGTTGCGTTTAAGAGAAAACAGCAATTGCTCGTTTTAGGCCAAAATGCATTGAAAGCAATGGAAACAACAAAAGCGCATACTTTGTGTTATCTCCTCTTGTAGCAAACACAGGCAGCTCAAAATTTCACTGGATGTGTTGAAGACCAAGACCAACAAATGTGATGTGAAATGGTTTTTCTCCCATGTTGCGTTTAAGAGAAAACAGCAAATGCACGTTTTAGGCCAAAATGCATTGAAAGCAATGGAAACAACAAAAGTGCATACGTTGTGTTATCTCCTCTTGTAGCAAACACAGACAGCTCAAAATTTCACTGGATGTCTTGAAGACCAAGACCCACAAATGTGATGTGAAATGGTTTTTCTCCCATGTTGCGTTTAAGAGAAAACAGCAATTGCTCGTTTTAGGCCAAAATGCATTGAAAGCAATGGAACAACAAAAGAGCATACTTTGTGATATCTCCTCTTGTAGCAAACACAGGCAGCTCAAAATTTCACTGGATGTGTTGAAGACCAAGACCAACAAATGTGATGTGAAATGGTTTTTCTCCCATGTTGCGTTTAAGAGAAAACAGCAATTGCTCGTTTTAGGCCAAAATGCATTGAAAGCAATGGAAACAACAAAAGCGCATACTTTGTGTTATCTCCTCTTGTAGCAAACACAGACAGCTCAAAATTTCACTGGATGTGTTGAAGACCAAGACCAACAAATGTGATGTGAAATGGTTTTTCTCCCATGTTGCGTTTAAGAGAAAACAGCAAATGCACGTTTTAGGCCAAAATGCATTGAAAGCAATGAAAACAACAAAAGCGCATACTTTGTGTTATCTCCTCTTGTAGCAAACACAGGCAGCTCAAAATTTCACTGGATGTGTTGAAGACCAAGACCAACAAATGTGATGTGAAATGGTTTTTCTCCCATGTTGCGTTTAAGAGAAAACAGCAAATGCACGTTTTAGGCCAAAATGCATTCAAAGCAATGGAAACAACAAAAGCGCATATGTTGTGTTATCTCCTCTTGTAGCAAACACAGACAGCTCAAAATTTCACTGGATGTGTTGAAGACCAAGACCCACAAATGTGATGTGAAATGGTTTTTCTCCCATGTTGCGTTTAAGAGAAAACAGCAATTGCTCGTTTTAGGCCAAAATGCATTGAAAGCAATGGAAATAACAAAAGCGCATACTTTGTGATATCTCCTCTTGTAGCAAACACAGGCAGCTCAAAATTTCACTGGATGTGTTGAAGACCAAGACCAACAAATGTGATGTGAAATGGTTTTTCTCCCATGTTGCGTTTAAGAGAAAACAGCAAATGCACGTTTTAGGCCAAAATGCATTGAAAGCAATGGAAACAACAAAAGCGCATACTTTGTTTTATCTCCTCTTGTAGCAAACACAGGCAGCTCAAAATTTCACTAGATGTGTTGAAGACCAAGACCCACAAATGTGATGTGAAATGGTTTTTCTCCCATGTTGCGTTTAAGAGAAAACATCAAATGCACGTTTTAGGCCAAAATGCATTGAAAGCAATGGAAACAACAAAAGCGCATACTTTGTGTTATCTCCTCTTGTAGCAAACACAGGCAGCTCAAAATTTCACTGGATGTGTTGAAGACCAAGACCCACAAATGTGATGTGAAATGGTTTTTCTCCCATGTTGCGTTTAAGAGAAAACAGCAAATGCACGTTTTAGGCCAAAATGCATTGAAAGCAATGGAAACAACAAAAGCGCACACTTTGTGTTATCTCCTCTTGTAGCAAACACAGGCAGCTCAAAATTTCACTGGATGTGTTGAAGACCAAGACCAACAAATGTGATGTGAAATGGTTTTTCTCCCATGTTGCGTTTAAGAGAAAACAGCAAATGCACGTTTTAGGCCAAAATGCATTGAAAGCAATGGAAACAACAAAAGCGCATACTTTGTGTTATCTCCTCTTGTAGCAAACACAGACAGCTCAAAATTTCACTGGATGTGTTGAAGACCAAGACCAACAAATGTGATGTGAAATGGTTTTTCTCCCATGTTGCGTTTAAGAGAAAACAACAAATGCACGTTTTAGGCCAAAATGCATTGAAAGCAATGAAAACAACAAAAGCGCATACTTTGTGTTATCTCCACTTGTAGCAAACACAGACAGCTCAAAATTTCACTGGATGTGTTGAAGACCAAGACCCACAAATGTGATGTGAAATGGTTTTTCTCCCATGTTGCGTTTAAGAGAAAACAGCAATTGCTCGTTTTAGGCCAAAATGCATTGAAAGCAATGGAACAACAAAAGCGCATACTTTGTGTTATCTCCTCTTGTAGCAAACACAGGCAGCTCAAAATTTCACTGGATGTGTTGAAGACCAAGACCAACAAATGTGATGTGAAATGGTTTTTCTCCCATGTTGCGTTTAAGAGAAAACAGCAAATGCACGTTTTAGGCCAAAATGCATTGAAAGCAATGGAAACAACAAAAGTGCATACGTTGTGTTATCTCCTCTTGTAGCAAACACAAACAGCTCAAAATTTCACTGGATGTCTTGAAGACCAAGGCCCACAAATGTGATGTGAAATGGTTTTTCTCCCATGTTGCGTTTAAGAGAAAACAGCAAATGCTCGTTTTAGGCCAAAATGCATTGAAAGCAATGGAACAACAAAAGCGCATACTTTGTGATATCTCCTCTTGTAGCAAACACAGGCAGCTCAAAATTTCACTGGATGTGTTGAAGACCAAGACCAACAAATGTGATGTGAAATGGTTTTTCTCCCATGTTGCGTTTAAGAGAAAACAGCAAATGCACGTTTTAGGCAAAAATGCATCGAAAGCAATGAAAACAACAAAAGCGCATACTTTGTGTTATCTCCTCTTGTAGCAAACACAGACAGCTCAAAATTTCACTGGATGTGTTGAAGACCCAGACCCACAAATGTGATGTGAAATGGTTTTTCTCCCATGTTGCGTTTAAGAGAAAACAGCAATTGCTCGTTTTAGGCCAAAATGCATTGAAAGCAATGGAAACAACAAAAGCGCATACTTTGTGTTATCTCCTCTTGTAGCAAACACAGGCAGCTCAAAATTTCACTGGATGTGTTGAAGACCAAGACCAACAAATGTGATGTGAAATGGTTTTTCTCCCATGTTGCGTTTAAGAGAAAACAGCAAATGCACGTTTTAGGCCAAAATGCATTGAAAGCAATGGAAACAACAAAAGTGCATACGTTGTGTTATCTCCTCTTGTAGCAAACACAGACAGCTCAAAATTTCACTGGATGTCTTGAAGACCAAGACCCACAAATGTGATGTGAAATGGTTTTTCTCCCATGTTGCGTTTAAGAGAAAACAGCAATTGCTCGTTTTAGGCCAAAATGCATTGAAAGCAATGGAACAACAAAAGAGCATACTTTGTGATATCTCCTCTTGTAGCAAACACAGGCAGCTCAAAATTTCACTGGATGTGTTGAAGACCAAGACCAACAAATGTGATGTGAAATGGTTTTTCTCCCATGTTGCGTTTAAGAGAAAACAGCAATTGCTCGTTTTAGGCCAAAATGCATTGAAAGCAATGGAAACAACAAAAGCGCATACTTTGTGTTATCTCCTCTTGTAGCAAACACAGACAGCTCAAAATTTCACTGGATGTGTTGAAGACCAAGACCAACAAATGTGATGTGAAATGGTTTTTCTCCCATGTTGCGTTTAAGAGAAAACAGCAAATGCACGTTTTAGGCCAAAATGCATTGAAAGCAATGAAAACAACAAAAGCGCATACTTTGTGTTATCTCCTCTTGTAGCAAACACAGGCAGCTCAAAATTTCACTGGATGTGTTGAAGACCAAGACCAACAAATGTGATGTGAAATGGTTTTTCTCCCATGTTGCGTTTAAGAGAAAACAGCAAATGCACGTTTTAGGCCAAAATGCATTCAAAGCAATGGAAACAACAAAAGCGCATATGTTGTGTTATCTCCTCTTGTAGCAAACACAGACAGCTCAAAATTTCACTGGATGTGTTGAAGACCAAGACCCACAAATGTGATGTGAAATGGTTTTTCTCCCATGTTGCGTTTAAGAGAAAACAGCAATTGCTCGTTTTAGGCCAAAATGCATTGAAAGCAATGGAAATAACAAAAGCGCATACTTTGTGATATCTCCTCTTGTAGCAAACACAGGCAGCTCAAAATTTCACTGGATGTGTTGAAGACCAAGACCAACAAATGTGATGTGAAATGGTTTTTCTCCCATGTTGCGTTTAAGAGAAAACAGCAAATGCACGTTTTAGGCCAAAATGCATTGAAAGCAATGGAAACAACAAAAGCGCATACTTTGTTTTATCTCCTCTTGTAGCAAACACAGGCAGCTCAAAATTTCACTAGATGTGTTGAAGACCAAGACCCACAAATGTGATGTGAAATGGTTTTTCTCCCATGTTGCGTTTAAGAGAAAACATCAAATGCACGTTTTAGGCCAAAATGCATTGAAAGCAATGGAAACAACAAAAGCGCATACTTTGTGTTATCTCCTCTTGTAGCAAACACAGGCAGCTCAAAATTTCACTGGATGTGTTGAAGACCAAGACCCACAAATGTGATGTGAAATGGTTTTTCTCCCATGTTGCGTTTAAGAGAAAACAGCAAATGCACGTTTTAGGCCAAAATGCATTGAAAGCAATGGAAACAACAAAAGCGCACACTTTGTGTTATCTCCTCTTGTAGCAAACACAGGCAGCTCAAAATTTCACTGGATGTGTTGAAGACCAAGACCAACAAATGTGATGTGAAATGGTTTTTCTCCCATGTTGCGTTTAAGAGAAAACAGCAAATGCACGTTTTAGGCCAAAATGCATTGAAAGCAATGGAAACAACAAAAGCGCATACTTTGTGTTATCTCCTCTTGTAGCAAACACAGACAGCTCAAAATTTCACTGGATGTGTTGAAGACCAAGACCAACAAATGTGATGTGAAATGGTTTTTCTCCCATGTTGCGTTTAAGAGAAAACAACAAATGCACGTTTTAGGCCAAAATGCATTGAAAGCAATGAAAACAACAAAAGCGCATACTTTGTGTTATCTCCACTTGTAGCAAACACAGACAGCTCAAAATTTCACTGGATGTGTTGAAGACCAAGACCCACAAATGTGATGTGAAATGGTTTTTCTCCCATGTTGCGTTTAAGAGAAAACAGCAATTGCTCGTTTTAGGCCAAAATGCATTGAAAGCAATGGAACAACAAAAGCGCATACTTTGTGTTATCTCCTCTTGTAGCAAACACAGGCAGCTCAAAATTTCACTGGATGTGTTGAAGACCAAGACCAACAAATGTGATGTGAAATGGTTTTTCTCCCATGTTGCGTTTAAGAGAAAACAGCAAATGCACGTTTTAGGCCAAAATGCATTGAAAGCAATGGAAACAACAAAAGTGCATACGTTGTGTTATCTCCTCTTGTAGCAAACACAAACAGCTCAAAATTTCACTGGATGTCTTGAAGACCAAGGCCCACAAATGTGATGTGAAATGGTTTTTCTCCCATGTTGCGTTTAAGAGAAAACAGCAAATGCTCGTTTTAGGCCAAAATGCATTGAAAGCAATGGAACAACAAAAGCGCATACTTTGTGATATTTCCTCTTGTAGCAAACACAGGCAGCTCAAAATTTCACTGGATGTGTTGAAGACCAAGACCAACAAATGTGATGTGAAATGGTTTTTCTCCCATGTTGCGTTTAAGAGAAAACAGCAAATGCACGTTTTAGGCAAAAATGCATTGAAAGCAATGAAAACAACAAAAGCGCATACTTTGTGTTATCTCCTCTTGTAGCAAACACAGACAGCTCAAAATTTCACTGGATGTGTTGAAGACCCAGACCCACAAATGTGATGTGAAATGGTTTTTCTCCCATGTTGCATTTAAGAGAAAACAGCAATTGCTCGTTTTAGGCCAAAATGCATTGAAAGCAATGGAAACAACAAAAGCGCATACTTTGTGTTATCTCCTCTTGTAGCAAACACAGGCAGCTCAAAATTTCACTGGATGTGTTGAAGACCAAGACCAACAAATGTGATGTGAAATGGTTTTTCTCCCATGTTGCGTTTAAGAGAAAACAGCAAATGCACGTTTTAGGCCAAAATGCATTGAAAGCAATGGAAACAACAAAAGTGCATACGTTGTGTTATCTCCTCTTGTAGCAAACACAGACAGCTCAAAATTTCACTGGATGTCTTGAAGACCAAGACCCACAAATGTGATGTGAAATGGTTTTTCTCCCATGTTGCGTTTAAGAGAAAACAGCAATTGCTCGTTTTAGGCCAAAATGCATTGAAAGCAATGGAACAACAAAAGCGCATACTTTGTGATATCTCCTCTTGTAGCAAACACAGGCAGCTCAAAATTTCACTGGATGTGTTGAAGACCAAGACCAACAAATGTGATGTGAAATGGTTTTTCTCCCATGTTGCGTTTAAGAGAAAACAGCAAATGCTCGTTTTAGGCCAAAATGCATTGAAAGCAATGGAAACAACAAAAGCGCATACTTTGTTTTATCTCCTCTTGTAGCAAACACAGGCAGCTCAAAATTTCACTAGATGTGTTGAAGACCAAGACCCACAAATGTGATGTGAAATGGTTTTTCTCCCATGTTGCGTTTAAGAGAAAACAGCAAATGCACGTTTTAGGCCAAAATGCATTGAAAGCAATGGAAACAACAAAAGCGCATACTTTGTGTTATCTCCTCTTGTAGCAAACACAGGCAGCTCAAAATTTCACTGGATGTGTTGAAGACCAAGACCCACAAATGTGATGTGAAATGGTTTTTCTCCCATGTTGCGTTTAAGAGAAAACAGCAAATGCACGTTTTAGGCCAAAATGCATTGAAAGCAATGGAAACAACAAAAGCGCATACTTTGTGTTATCTCCTCTTGTAGCAAACACAGGCAGCTCAAAATTTCACTGGATGTGTTGAAGACCAAGACCAACAAATGTGATGTGAAATGGTTTTTCTCCCATGTTGCGTTTAAGAGAAAACAGCAAATGCACGTTTTAGGCCAAAATGCATTGAAAGCAATGGAAACAACAAAAGCGCATACTTTGTGTTATCTCCTCTTGTAGCAAACACAGACAGCTCAAAATTTCACTGGATGTGTTGAAGACCAAGACCAACAAATGTGATGTGAAATGGTTTTTCTCCCATGTTGCGTTTAAGAGAAAACAGCAAATGCACGTTTTAGGCCAAAATGCATTGAAAGCAATGAAAACAACAAAAGCGCATACTTTGTGTTATCTCCTCTTGTAGCAAACACAGACAGCTCAAAATTTCACTGGATGTCTTGAAGACCAAGGCCCACAAATGTGATGTGAAATGGTTTTTCTCCCATGTTGCATTTAAGAGAAAACAGCAATTGCTCGTTTTAGGCAAAAATGCATTGAAAGCAATGGAACCAACAAAAGCGCATACTTTGTCTTATCTCCTCTTGTAGCAAACACAGACAGCTCAAAATTTCACTGGATGTGTTGAAGACCAAGACCCACAAATATGATGTGAAATGGTATTTCTCCCATGTTGCGTTTAAGAGAAAACAGCAATTGCTCGTTTTAGGCAAAAATGCATTGAAAGCAATGGAACCAACAAAAGCGCATACTTTGTGTTATCTCCTCTTGTAGCAAACACAGACAGCTCAAAATTTCACTGGATGTCTTGAAGACCAAGACCCACAAATGTGATGTGAAATGGTTTTTCTCCCATGTTGCGTTTAAGAGAAAACAGCAAATGCACGTTTTAGGCCAAAATGCATTGAAAGCAATGGAAACAACAAAAGCGCATACTTTGTGTTATCTTCTTTTGTAGCAAACACAGGCAGCTCAAAATTTCACTGGATGTGTTGAAGACCAAGACCAACAAATGTGATGTGGTGTATAGTGGTATATAGTATAGAATATGGTTAATAGTGGTATATAGTGGTACATTGTATAGCATATTGTTAGTAGTGGTATATAGTATAGAATATGGTGTAGAGAGTAATATAGTATAGAATATGGTGTATAAAGGTACATAGTATAGAATATGGTGTATAGTGGTATATAGTCTAAAATGTGGTGTATAGAGGTACATAGAATATGGTGTATAGTGGTACATAGTATAGAATGTGGTGAAAAACTGTATAGTGGAACATAGTATAGAAAATGGTGTATAGTGGTACAAAGTTTAGAATGTGGTGTATAGTTGTACATAGTGTAGAATATGGTGTATAGTGGTACATAGTATAGAATGTGGTGTAGAGCTGTATAGTGGTACATAGTATAGAATATGGTGTATAGTGGTACATAGTATAGAATATAGTTTAGAGCTGTATAGTGGTACATAGTATAGAATGTGGTATATTGTGGTACATAGTATAGAATGTGGTGTAGAGCTGTATAATGGTACATAGAATAGAATGTGGTGTATAGTTTTACACAGTATAGAATATGGTGTATAGAGGTTCATAGTATAGAATTTGGTATATAGTAGTATATAGTATTGAATGTGGTGTAGAGCTGTATAGTGGTACATAGTATAGAATATGGTGTATAGTGGTACATAGTATAGAATGTTGTTTAGAGCTGTATAGTGGTACATAGTATAGAATGTGGTATAAAGCTGTATGGTGGTACATAGTATAGAATATAGTGTATAGTGGTATATAGTATAGAATATGGTTTAGAGCTCTATTGTGGTATATAGTATAGAATATGGTGTAGAGCTGTATAGTGGTACATAGTATAGAATAACGTGTATAGTGGTACATAGTAGAGAATGTGGTGTAGAGATGTATAGTGGTAAATAGTATAGAATAAAGTGTATAGCGGCACATAGTATAGAATATGGTGTATAGTGGTACATAGTTTAGAATGTGGAGTATAGTGGTACATAGTATAGAATGTGGTGTATAGAGGTATATAGTATAGAATATGGTGTATAGTGGTACACAGTCTAGAATATTTTGTATAGAGTTACATAGTCTAGAATATGGTGTATAGTGGTACATAGTATAGAATGTGGTGTAGAGATGTATAGTGGTACATAGTATAGAATATGGTTTAGAGCTGTATAGTGGTACATAGTATAGAATGTTTTATATAGTGGTACATAGTATAGAATGTGGTGTAGAGCTGTATAATGGTACATAGTATAGAAAGTGGTGTATAGTGTTACATAGTATAGAATATGGTGTATAGTGGTACATAATATAGAATGTGGTGTATAGTAGTATATAGCATAGAATATGGTGAAGAGCTGTATAGTGTTACATAGTATGGAATGTGGTGTAGAGCTGTTTAGTGGTACATAGTATAGAATATGGTGTATAGTGGTACATAGTATAGAATGTGGTGTAGAGCTGTATAGTGGTACATAGTATAGAATGTGGTTTAGAGCTGTATAATGGTACATAGTATAGAATGTGGTATAAAGCTGTATAGTGGTACATAGTATAGAATATGGTGTATAGTGGTATATAGTATAGAATATGGTATAGAGCTCTATTGTGGTATATAGTACAGAATATGGTGTAGAGCTGTATAGTGGTACATAGTATAGAATATGGTGTATAGTGGAACATAGTATAGAAACTGGTGAAGAGCTGTATAGTGGAACATAGTATAGGATGTAGTGTATAGTGGTATACAGTATAGAATATGGTGTATAGTGGTACATAGTGTAGATTATGGTGTATAGTGGTACATCATATAGAATGTGATGTAGAGCTGTATAATGGTACATAGTATAGGATGTGGTGTATAGTGGTATATAGTATAGAATATGGTGTATAGAGGTACATAGTATAGAATATGGTGTATAGTGGTACATAGTCTAAAATGTGGTGTATAGTGGTGCATAGTATAGAATATGGTGTACAGTAGTATATAGTATAGAATATAGTGTAGAGCTGTATAGTGGTACATAGTATAGAATATGGTGTAGAGGTGTATAGTGGTACATAGTATAGAATATAGTGTATAGTGGTATATAGTATAGAATGTGGTGTAGAGCTGTATAGTGGTTCATAGTATAGAAAATGGTGTATAGTGTTACATAGTATAGAATATGGGGTAGAGCTGTATAGTGGTATATATTATAGAATATGGTGTATAGTGGTATATAGTATAGAATATGGTGCATAGTGGTATATATTATAGAATATGGTGTATAGAGGTACATAGTATAGAATATGGTGTATAGAGTTACATAGTATAGAATATGGTGTATAATGGTACATAGTCTAGAATGTGGTGTATAGTGGTGCATAGAATATGGAGTATATTGGTACATAGTATAGAATGTGGTGTAGAGCTGTATAGTGGTACATAGTATAGAATATGGTGAATAGTGGTACATGGTATTGAAAGTGGTGTAGAGCTGTATAGTGGTACATAGTATAGAATATGGTGTATAGTGGTATATAGTATAGAATATGGTATAGAGCTCTATTGTTTTATATAGTATAGAATATGGTGTAGAGCTGTATAGTGGTACATAGTATAGCATATGTTGTATAGTGGTACATAGTATAGAATCTGGTGTAGAGCTGTATAGAGGTACATAGTATAGAATGTGGTGTGTGGTGGTACATTGTATAAAATATAGTGTATAGAGGCACATAGTATTGAATATGGTGTATAGTGGTACATAGTATAGAATGTGGAGTATATTTGTACATAGTATAGTATGTTGTGTATAGAGGTGCATAGTCTAGAATATGGTGTATAGTGGTACATAGAATATGATGTATATTGGTACATAGTATAGAATGTGGTGTAGAGCTGAATAGTGGTACATAGTATAGAATATGGTGTATAGTGGTACATTATATAGATTGTGGTGTAGAGCTGAACAGTGTTACATAGTATAGAAGGTGGTGTATAGTGCTACATAGTATAGAATATGGTGTACAGTGGTACTTATTATAGAATGTGGTCTATAGTAGTATAGAGTATAGAATATGGTGTAGATCTGTACAGTTGTACATAGTATAGAATGTTTTATAGAGCTGTATAGTGGTTCATAGCATAGAATATGGTGTAGAGGAGTATAGTGGTACATAGAATAGAATATGGTGTATAGTGGTAAATAGTAAAGAATATGGTTTAGAGCTGTATAGTGGTTCATAGTATAGAATATGGTGTATAGTGGTACATAGTATAGAATATGGGGTAGAGCTGTATAGTTGTATATAGTATAGAATATGGTGTAAAGTGGTAAGTTGTATAGAATATGGTTAATAGTGGTATATAGTATAGAATATGGTGTATAGAGGTAAATAGTATAGAATATGGTGTATAAAGGTAAGTAGTATAGAATATGATGTATAGTGGTACATAGTCTAGAATGTGGTGTATAGTGGTACATAGAATATGGTGTATAGTGGTACATTGTATAGAATGTGGTGTAGAGCTGTATAGTGGTACATAGTATAGCATATGGTGTATAGTGGTACATAGTATAGAATGTGGTGAAGAGCTGTATAGTGGAACATAGTATAGAATGTGGTGTATAGTGGTACATAGTATAGAATGTGGTGTATAGTGGTGCATAGTGTAGAATATGGTGTACAGTGGTACATAGTATAGAATGTGGTGTAGAGCTGTATTGTGGTACATAGTATAGAATATGGTGTCTAGTGGCACATAGTATAAAATGTGGTGTAGAGCTGTGTAATGGTACATAGTATAGGATGTGGTGTATAGAGGTACATAGTATAGAATATGGTGTATAGTGGTACATCATATAGAATGTGGTGTAGAGCTGTATAATGGTACATAGTATAGGATGTTGTGTATAGTGGGATATAGTATAGAATATGGTGTATAGAGGTACATAGTATAGAATATGGTGTATAGTGCTACATAGTATAGAATATGGTGTACAGTGGTACTTATTATAGAATGTGGTCTATAGTAGTATAGAGTATAGAATATGGTGTAGATCTGTACAGTTGTACATAGTATAGAATGTTTTATAGAGGTGTACAGTGGTTCAAAGCATAGAATATGGTGTAGACGAGTATAGGGGTACATAGTATAGAATATGGTGTATAGTGGTAAATAGTAAATAATATGGTTTAGAGCTGTATAGTGGTTCATAGTATAGAATATGGTGTATAGTGGTACATAGTATAGAATATGGGGTAGAGCTGTATAGTTGTATATAGTATAGAATATGGTGTAAAGTGGTACGTTGTATAGAATATGGTTAATAGTGGTATATAGTATAGAATATGGTGTATAGAGGTAAATAGTATAGAATATGGTGTATAAAGGTAAGTAGTATAGAATATGATGTTTAGTGGTACATAGTCTAGAATGTGGTGTATAGTGGTACATAGAATATGGTGTATAGTGGTACATTGTTTAGAATGTGGTGTAGAGCTGTATAGTGGTACATAGTATAGAATATGGTGTATAGTGGGACATAGTATAGAATGTGGTGAAGAGCTGTATAGTGGAACATAGTATAGAATGTGGTGTATAGTGGTACATAGTATAGAATGTGGTGTATAGTGGTACATAGTGTAGAATATGGTGTACAGTGGTACATAGTATAGAATGTGGTGTAGAGCTGTATAGTGGTACATAGTATAGAATATGGTGTATAGAGGTACATAGTATAGAATATGGTGTATAGTGGTACATAGTATAGAATGTGGTGTAGAGCTGTATAATGGTACATAGTATAAAATATGGTTTAGAGCTGTATAGTGGTACATAGTATAGAATATGGTGTATAGTGGTACATAGTGTAGATTATGGTGTATAGTGGTACATAGTATAGAATGTGGTGTACAGCTGTATAGTGGTACATAGTATAGAATATGGTGTATAGTAGTACATCATATAGAATGTGGTGTAGAGCTGTATAATGGTACATAGTATAGGATGTGGTGTATAGTGGTATATAGTATAGAATATGGTGTATAGAGGTACATAGTATAGAATATGGTGTATAATGGTACATAGTCTAAAATGTGGTGTATAGTGGTGCATAGTATAGAATATGGTGTATAGTAGTATATAGTATAGAATATAGTGTAGAGCTGTATAGTGGTACATAGTATAGAATATGGTGTGGAGGTGAATAGTGGTACATTGTATAGAATATAGTGTATAGTGGTATATAGTATAGAATGTGGTGTAGAGCTGTATAGTGGTACATAGTATAGAATATGGGTTAGAGCTGTATAGTGGTATATATTATAGAATATGGCGCATAGTGGTATATATTATAGAATATTGTGTATAGAGGTACATAGTATAGAATATGGTGTATAGAGTTACATAGTATAGAATATGGTGTATAATGGTACATAGTCTAGAATGTGGTGTATAGTGGTGCACAGAATATGGAGTATATTGGTACATAGTATAGAATGTGGTGTAGAGCTGTATAGTGGTACATAGTATAGAATATGGTGTATAGTGGTACATAGTATTGCATGTGGTGTACAGCTGTATAGTGGTACATAGTATAGAATATGGTGTATAGTGGTATATAGCATAGAATATGGTATAGAGCTCTATTGTTTTATATAGTATAGAATATGGTGTAGAGCTGTATAGTGGTACATAATATAGAATATGGTGTATAGTGGTACATAGTATAGAATCTGGTGTAGAGCTGTATAGAGGTACATAGTATAGAATGTGGTGTATGGTGGTACATTGTATAAAATATAGTGTATAGAGTCACATAGTATAGAATATGGTGTATAGTGGTACATAGTATAGAATGTGGGGTATATTTGTACATAGTATAGTATGTGGTGTATAGAGGTGCATAGTCTAGAATATGGTGTATAGTGGTACATAGAATATGATGTATAGTGGAACATAGTATAGAATGTGGTGTAGAGCTGAATAGTGGTACATAGTATAGAATATGGTGGATAGTGGTACATAATATAGAATGTGGTGTAGAGCTGTATAGTGTTACATAGTATAGAATGTGGTGTATAGTGCTACATAGTATAGAATATGGTGTACAGTGGTACTTATTATAGAATGTGGTCTATAGTAGTATAGAGTATAGAATATGGTGTAGATCTGTACAGTTGTACATATTATATAATGTTTTATAGAGCTGTATAGTAGTTCATAGCATAGAATATGGTGTAGAGGAGTTTAGTGGTACATAGTATAGAATATGGTGTATAGTTGTAAATAGTAAAGAATATGGTTTAGAGCTGTATAGTGGTTCATAGTATAGAATATGGTGTATAGTGGTACATAGTATAGAATATGGGGTAGAGCTGTATAGTTGTATATAGTATAGAATATGGTGTAAAGTGGTACGTTGTATAGAATATGGTTAATAGTGGTATATAGTATAGAATATGGTGTATAGAAGTAAATAGTATAGAATATGGTGTATAAAGGTAAGTAGTATAGAATATGGTGTATAGTGGTACATAGTCTAGAATGTGGTGTATAGTGGTACATAGAATATGGTGTATAGTGGTACATTGTATAGAATGTGGTGTAGAGCTGTATAGTGGTACATAGTATAGAATATGGTGTATAGTGGTACATAGTATAGAATGTGGTGAAGAGCTGTATAGTGGAACATTGTATACAATGTGGTGTATAGTGGTACATAGTATAGAATGTGGTGTATAGTGGTACATAGTGTAGAATATGGTGTACAGTGGTACATAGTATAGAATGTGGTGTAGAGCTGTATAGTGGTACATAGTATAGAATATGGTGTATAGTGGTACATAGTATAAAATGTGGTGTAGAGCTGTGTAATGGTACATAGTATAGGATGTGGTGTATAGTGGTATATAGTATAGAATATGGTGTATAGAGGTACATAGTATAGAATATGGTGTATAGTGGTACATAGTCTAGAATGTGGTGTATAGTAGTACAATGTATAGATTATGGTGTATAGTGGTACAAAGTATAGAATGTGGTGTGAAGCTGTATAGTGGTACATAGTATAGAATATGGTGTATAGTGGTACATAGTATAAAATGTGGTGTAGAGCTGTGTAATGGTACATAGTATAGGATGTGGTGTATAGTGGTATATAATATAGAATATGGTGTATAGAGGTACATAGTATAGAATAAGGTGTATAGTGGTACATAGTCTAGAATGTGGTGTAGAGCTGTATAATGGAACATAGTATAAAATATGGTTTAGAGCTGTATAGTGGTACATAGTATAGAATATGGTGTATAGTGGTACATAGTGTAGATTATGGTGTATAGTGGTACATAGTATAGAATGTGGTGTAGAGCTGTATAGTGGTACATAGTATAGAATATGGTGTATAGTGATACATCAAATAGAATGTGGTGTAGAGCTGTATAATGGTACATAGTATAGGATGTGGTGTATAGTGGGATATAGTATAGAATATGGTGTATAGAGGTACATAGTATAGAATATGGTGTATAGTGGTACATAGTCTAAAATGTGGTGTATAGTGGTGCATAGTATAGAATATGGTGTATAGTAGTATATAGTATAGAATATAGTGTAGAGCTGTATAGTGGTACATAGTATAGAATATGGTGTAGAGGTGTATAGTGGTACATAGTATAGAAATAGTGTATAGTGGTATATAGTATAGAATGTGGTGTAGAGCTGTATAGTGGTTCATAGTATAGAAAATGGTGTATAGTGGTACATAGTATAGAATATGGGGTAGAGCTGTATAGTGGTATATATTATAGAATATGGTGTATAGTGGTATATAGTATAGAATATGGTGCATAGTGGTATATATTATAGAATATGGTGTATAGAGGTACATAGTATAGAATATGGTGTATAGAGTTACATAGTATAGAATATGGTGTATAATGGTACACAGTCTAGAATGTGGTGTATAGTGGTGCATAGAATATGGAGTATATTGGTACATAGTATAGAATGTGGTGTAGAGCTGTATAGTGGTACATAGTATTGAATATGGTGTATAGTGGTACATGGTATTGAAAGTGGTGTAGAGCTGTATAGTGGTACATAGTATAGAATATGGTGTATAGTGGTATATAGTATAGAATATGGTATAGAGCTCTATTGTTTTATATAGTATAGAATATGGTGTAGAGCTGTATAGTGGTACATAGTATAGAATATGGTGTATAGTGGTACATAGTATAGAATCTGGTGTAGAGCTGTATAGAGGTACATAGTATAGAATGTGGTGTATGGTGGTACATTGTATAAAATATAGTGTATAGAGTCACATAGTATAGAATATGGTGTATAGTGGTACATAGTATAGAATGTGGGGTATATTTGTACATAGTATAGTATGTGGTGTATAGAGGTGCATAGTCTAGAATATGGTGTATAGTGGTACATAGAATATGATGTATAGTGGAACATAGTATAGAATGTGGTGTAGAGCTGAATAGTGGTACATAGTATAGAATATGGTGGATAGTGGTACATAATATAGAATGTGGTGTAGAGCTGTATAGTGTTACATAGTATAGAATGTGGTGTATAGTGCTACATAGTATAGAATTCGGTGTACAGTTTTACTTATTATAGAATGTGGTCTATAGTAGTATAGAGTATAGAATATGGTGTAGATCTGTACAGTTGTACATAGTATAGAATGTTTTATAGAGCTGTATAGTGGTTCATAGCATAGAATATGGTGTAGAGGAGTTTAGTGGTACATAGTATAGAATATGGTGTATAGTTGTAAATAGTAAAGAATATGGTTTAGAGCTGTATAGTGGTTCATAGTATAGAATATGGTGTATAGTGGTACATAGTATAGAATATGGGGTAGAGCTGTATAGTTGTATATAGTATAGAAGATGGTGTAAAGTGGTACGTTGTATAGAATATGGTTAATAGTGGTATATAGTATAGAATATGGTGTATAGAAGTAAATAGTATAGAATATGGTGTATAAAGGTAAGTAGTATAGAATATGGTGTATAGTGGTACATAGTCTAGAATGTGGTGTATAGTGGTACATAGAATATGGTGTATAGTGGTACATTGTATAGAATGTGGTGTAGAGCTGTATAGTGGTACATAGTATAGAATATGGTGTATAGTGGTACATAGTATAGAATGTGGTGAAGAGCTGTATAGTGGAACATTGTATACATTGTGGTGTATAGTGGTACATAGTATAGAATGTGGTGTATAGTGGTACATAGTGTAGAATATGGTGTACAGTGGTACATAGTATAGAATGTGGTGTAGAGCTGTATAGTGGTACATAGTATAGAATATGGTGTATAGTGGTACATAGTATAAAATGTGGTGTAGAGCTGTGTAATGGTACATAGTATAGGATGTGGTGTATAGTGGTATATAGTATAGAATATGGTGTATAGAGGTACATAGTATAGAATATGGTGTATAGTGGTACATAGTCTAGAATGTGGTGTATAGTAGTACAATGTATAGAATATGGTGTATAGTGGTACAAAGTATAGAATGTGGTGTGAAGCTGTATAGTGGTACATAGTATAGAATATGGTGTATAGTGGTACATAGTATAAAATGTGGTGTAGAGCTGTGTAATGGTACATAGTATAGGATGTGGTGTATAGTGGTATATAATATAGAATATGGTGTATAGAGGTACATAGTATAGAATATGGTGTATAGTGGTACATAGTCTAGAATGTGGTGTAGAGCTGTATAATGGAACATAGTATAAAATATGGTTTAGAGCTGTATAGTGGTACATAGTATAGAATATGGTGTATAGTGGTACATAGTGTAGATTATGGTGTATAGTGGTACATAGTATAGAATGTGGTGTAGAGCTGTATAGTGGTACATAGTATAGAATATGGTGTATAGTGGTACATCAAACAGAATGTGGTGTAGAGCTGTATAATGGTACATAGTATAGGATGTGGTGTATAGTGGTATATAGTATAGAATATGGTGTATAGAGGTACATAGTATAGAATATGGTGTATAGTGGTACATAGTCTAAAATGTGGTGTATAGTGGTGCATAGTATAGAATATGGTGTATAGTAGTATATAGTATAGAATATAGTGTAGAGCTGTATAGTGGTACATAGTATAGAATATGGTGTAGAGGTGTATAGTGGTACATAGTTTAGAATATAGTGTATAGTGGTATATAGTATAGAATATGGTGTAGAGCTGTATAGTGGTTCATAGTATAGAAAATGGTGTATAGTGGTACATAGTATAGAATATGGGGTAGAGCTGTATAGTGGTATATATTATAGAATATGGTGTATAGTGGTATATAGTTTAGAATATGGTGCATAGTGGTATATATTATAGAATATGGTGTATAGAGGTACATAGTATAGAATATGGTGTATAGAGTTACATAGTATAGAATATGGTGTATAATGGTACACAGTCTAGAATGTGGTGTATAGTGGTGCATAGAATATGGAGTATATTGGTACATAGTATAGAATGTGGTGTAGAGCTGTATAGTGGTACATAGTATAGAATATGGTGTATAGTGGTAGATGGTATTGAAAGTGGTGTAGAGCTGTATAGTGGTACATAGTATAGAATATTGTGTATAGTGGTATATAGTATAGAATATGGTATAGAGCTCTATTGTTTTATATAGTATAGAATATGGTGTAGAGCTGTATAGTGGTACATAGTATAGAATATGGTGTATAGTGGTACATAGTATAGAATCTGGTGTAGAGCTGTATAGAGGTACATAGTATAGAATGTGGTGTGTGGTGGTACATTGTATAAAATATAGTGTATAGAGGCACATAGTATTGAATATGGTGTATAGTGGTACATAGTATAGAATGTGGAGTATATTTGTACATAGTATAGTATGTTGTGTATAGAGGTGCATAGTCTAGAATATGGTGTATAGTGGTACATAGAATATGATGTATAGTGGTACATAGTATAGAATGTGGTGTAGAGCTGAATAGTGGTACATAGTATAGAATATGGTGTATAGTGGTACATTACACTGTACACCATATTCTATACTATGAACCACTATACAGGTCTACACCATATTCTATACTATATACCGCTATGCAAAATATTTTATACTATGTACCACTATACAACACATTCTATACTATGTACCTCTATACACCATATTCTATACTATGTACTACTATACACCATATTCTATACTATGTACCACTATACACCATATTCTATACTATGTACTACTATACACCATATTCTATACTATGTACCACAATATACCATATTCTATACTATGTACCACTATACATCTCTACACCACATTCTATACTATGTTCCTCTATACACCATATTCTATACTATGTACCACAATATAGCTCTACACCATGTTTTATACTATGTACCACTATACACCACATTCTATACTATGTACCACTATACACCATATTCTATACTATTTAACACAATACACCATATTCTATACTATGTACCACTATACACCATATTCTACACTATGTACCACTATACACACCGTATTCTATACTATGTACCTCTATACACCATTTTCTATACTATTTACCACTATACACCATATTCTATACTATATTCCGCTATACACCATATTTTATACTATGTAAAACAGTACAACACATTCTATACTATGTAGCACTATCCACCATATTCTATACTATGCACCTCTATACACCATATTCTATACTATGTACGACTATACACCATATTCTATACTATTTACCACAATACACCATATTCTATACTATGTACCACTATACATCTCTACACCACATTCTATACTATGTTCCTCTATATACCATATTCTATAATATGTACCACTATATAGCTCTACACCAAATTCTATACTATGTACCACTATACACCACATTCTATACTATGTACCACTATACACCATATTATATACTATATACCTCTATACACCATATTCTATACTATGTACCACTATACACCATATTGTATACTATGTATCACAATACACCATATTCTATACTATGTACCACTATACACCAAATTCTATACTATGTACCACTATACACACCATATTCTATACTATGTACCTCTATACACCATTTTCTATACTATGTACCACTATACACCATATTTTATGCTATGTAGCACAATACAGCTCTACACCATATTCTATACTATGTACCACAATACAGCTCTACACCATATTCTATACTATGTACCACTATACAGGTCTACACCAAATTCTATACTATGTACCACTATACACCATATTCTATACTATGTACCTCTATACACTGTATTCTATACTGTGTACCTCTATATACCATACACCATATGCTATACTATGTACCACTATACAGCTCTACACCACATTCTATACTATATATCAATATACACCATATTCTATACTATGTAGCACTATACACCATATTATTTACTACGTACCACTATACAGCTGTACACCATATTCTATGCTATGTATCACTATACACAATACTCTATACTATGCACCACTTTTCAGCTCTACACCATATTCTATACTATATACCACTATACACCATATTGTATACTATGTACCACTATATAGCTCTACACCATATTCTATACTATGTACCACTATACAGCACTACACCATATTCTATACTATGTACCACTATACATCTCTACACCATATTTTATGCTATGTATCACTATACACAATACTCTATACTATGCACCACTGTACAGCTATACACCATATTCTATACTATATACCACTATACACCCTATTGTATACTATGTACCACTATACAGCTCTACACCATATTCTATTCTATGTACCACTATACAGCTCTACAACACATTCTATACCATGTGCCACTATACACCATATTCTAGACTATGTACCACTATACACCATATTATATACTATGTACATCTATACACCATATTCTATACTATGTACCTCTATACACCATATTCTATACTACGTACCACTATACATCTCTACACCATATTTTATGCTATGTATCACTATACACAATACTCTATACTATGCACCACTGTACAGCTATACACCATATTCTATACTTTATACCACTATACACCCTATTGTATACTATGTACCACTATACAGCTCTACACCTCATTCTATACCATGTACCACTATACACCATATTCTAGACTATGTACCACTATACACCATATTCTATACTATGTACATCTATACACCATATTCTATACTATGTACCTCTATACACCATATTCTATACTATATACCACTATACACCATATTCTATACTATGTACCACTATATACCATATTCTATACTATAAACAACTATACAGCTCACCCCATATTCTATACTATGTACCTCTATACACCATAATTTATACTATGTACCACTATACACCACATTCTATACTATGTAGCACTATAGACCATATTCTATACTATATACCACTATTCACCTCTACACCATATTCTATACTATGTACCACTATACAGCTGTACACCACATTCTATACTATGTACCACTATACAGCTCTACACCATATTCTATACTATTTACTACTATACACCACATTCTATACTGTGTACCACTATACACCATATTCTATTAAATTTACCACTAAACACCACATTCTAGGCTATGTACCACTATACACCATATTCTATACTATGTACCACTATACACCATATTCTATACTATGTACCACTATACACCACATTCTATACTATGTACCATTATACAGCTCTAAATCACATTCTATAGTATGTACCACTATAAACCACATTCTATACTATGTACCATTATACAGCTTTACACCACATTCTATACTATGTACCACTTTACAACACATTCTATACTATAAACCACTATACAGCTCTACACAACATTCTATAATATGTACCACTATACACCATATTCTATACTATGTACCACTATACAGCTCTACACAACATTCTATACTATGTACCACTATACACCATATTCTATATTCCACTATACACCACATTCTAGACTATGTACCACTATACACCATATTCTATACTATGTACCTCTATACACCATAATTTATACTATGTACCACTGTACACCACATTCTATACTATGTAGCACTATACACCATATTCTATACTATGTACCACTATACACCATATTCTATACTATGTACCTCTATACACCATTTTCTATACTGTGTTCCACTATACAACATATTCTATAATATGTGCCACAATACACCATATTCTATACTATTTACCACTATATACCATATTCTATACTATATTCCACTTTACACCATATTTTATACTATCTACCACTATACAACACATTCTATACTATGTAGCACTATACACCATATTCTATACTATGTACCTCTATACACCATATTCTATACTATGTACGACTATACACCATATTCTATACTATGTACCACAATACACCATAATCTATACTATGTACCACTTTACATCTCTACACCACATTCTATACTATGTTCCTCTATACACCATATTCTATACTATGTACCACTATACACCACATTCTATACTGTGTACCACTATACACCATGTTCTATACTATGTACCTCTATACACCATATTCTATACTATGTACCACAATACACCATATACTATACTATGTACACTATACATCTCTACACCACATTCTATACTATGTTCCTCTATACACCATATTCTATACTATGAACCACTATACACCATATTCTATACTATGTACCACTATACACACCATATTCTATACTATGTACCTCTATACACCATTTTCTATACTATGTACCACTATACACCATTTTCTATGCTATGTAGCACAATACAGCTCTACACCATATTCTATACTATGTACCACTATACAGCACTACACCATATTCTATACTATGTACCACTTTACAGGTCTACACCATATTCTATACTATGTACCACTATTCACCATATTCTATACTACTAACCACTATACAGCTCTACACCACTTTCTATACTATATACCACTATACACCATGTTCTGTACTATGTAGCACTATACACCATATTCTATACTACGTACCACTATACATTTCTACATCATATTTTATGCTATGTATCACTATACACAATACTCTATACTCTTCACCACTGTACAGCTATACACCATATTCTATACTATATACCACTATACACCCTATTGTATACTATGTACCACTATACAGCTCTACACCATATTCTATTCTATGAAGCACTATATAGCTCTACACCATATTCTATACTATGTAACACTATACAGCTCTACACCACATTCTATACTATGTACCACTATACACCATATTCTAGACTATGTACCACTATACATCATATTCTATACTATGTACATCTATACACCATATTCTATACTATTTACCTCTATACACCATATTCTATACTATATACCACTATACACCATATTCTATACTATGTACCACTATATACCATATTCTATACTATAAACAGCTATACAGCTCATCCCATTTTCTATACTATGTACCTCTATACACCATAATTTATACTATGTACCACTATACACCACATTCTATACTATGTAGCACTATACACCATATTCTATACTATGTACTACTATACACCATTTTCTATACTATTAACCACTATACAGCTCTACACCATATTCTATACTATATACCACTATACACAAAATTCTATACTATATACCACTATTCACATCTACACCATATTCTATACTATGTACCACTATACAGCTGTATACCACATTTTATACTATGTACCTCTATACAGCTCTACACCATATGCTATACTATTTACTACTATACACCACATTCTATTCTGTGTACCACTATACACCATATTGTATTAAATGTACCACTAAACACCACATTCTAGACTATGTACCACTATACACCATATTCTATACTATGTACATCTATACACCATATTCTATACTATGTACCTCTATACACCATATTCTATACTATATACTACTATACACCATATTCTATACTATGTACCACTATATACCATATTCTATACTATAAACAACTATACAGCTCACCCCATATTCTATACTATGTACCTCTATACACCATTATTTATACTATGTACCACTATACACCACATTCTATACTATGTAGCACTATACACCATATTCTATACTATGTACTACTATACACCATTTTCTATACTATTAACCACTATACAGCTCTACACCATATTCTATACTATATACCACTATACACCATATTCTATACTATATACCACTATTCACCTCTACACCATATTCTATACTATATACCACTATACAGCTGTATTCCACATTCTATACTATGTACCTCTATACAGCTCTACACCATATTCTATACTATTTACTACTATACACCACATTCTATACTATGTACCACTATACAACACATTCTATACTATAAACCACTATACAGCTCTACACAACATTCTATAATATGTACCACTATACACCATATTCTATACTATAACCACTATTCACCTCTACACCATATTCTATACTATGTACCACTATACAGCTGTATACCACATTCTATAATGTGTACCTCTATATAGCTCTACACCATATTCTATACTGTTTACTACTATACACCACATTCTATACTGTGTACCACTGTACACCATATTGTATTAAATGTACCACTAAACACCACATTCTAGGCTATGTACCACTATACACCATATTCTATACTATGTACCTCTATACACCATATTCTATACTATGTAAAACTATACACCACATTCTATACTATGTACCATTATACAGCTCTAAGTCACATTCTATAGTATGTACCACTATACACCACATTCTATATTATGTACCATTATACAGCTTTACACCACATTCTATACTATGTACCACTTCACAACACATTCTATACTATAAACCACTATACAGCTCTACACAACATTCTATAATATGTACCATTATACACCATATTCTATACTATGTACCACTATACAGCTCTACACCACATTCTATACTATGTACCACTATACACCATATTCTATGTTCCACTATACACCAAATTCTAGACTATCTACCTCTATACACCATATTCTATACTATGTACCTCTATACACCATAATTTATACTATGTACCTATACACCATATTCTATACTATGTACCTCTATACACCATAATTTATACTATGTACCACTATACAACACATTCTCTACTGTGTAGCACTATACACCATATTCTATACTATGTACCTCTATACACAATTTCTATACTATGTACGACTATACACCATATTCTATACTATGTACCACAATACACCATAATCTATACTATATACCACTATACATCTCTACACCACATTCTATACTATGTTCTTCTATACACCATATTCTATACTATGTACCACTATATAGCTCTACACCAAATTCTTTACTATGTACCACTATACACCATATACTATGCTATGTACACTATACATCTCTACACCACATTCTATACTATGTTCCTCTATACACCACATTCTATACTATGTACCACTATACACCACATTCTATACTATGTACCACTATACACCATATTCTATACTATGTACCACTATACACACCATATTCTGTACTATGTACCTCTATACAGCACTACACCATATTCTATACTATGTACCACTATACAGGTCTACACCATATTCTATACTATATACCGCTATGCAAAATATTTTTTACTATGTACCACTATACAACACATTCTATACTATGTAGCACTATACACCATATTCTATACTATGCACCACAATACACCATATTCTATACTATGTAACTCTATACACCATAATCTATACTATGTACCACAATACACCATATTATATACTATAAACAACTATATAGCTCCACCCCATATTCTATACTATGTACCACTATACACCGTTTTCTATACTTTGAACCACTATACAGCTCTACACCATATTCTATACTATATACCACTATATACCCTATTCTATACTATGTAACACTATACACCATATTCTATAAAATGTAACACTATACACCAATTTCTATACTATGTACCATTATACAGCTCTACACCACATTCTATACTATGTACCACTATACAGCTCTACACCATATTCTATACTATATACTACTATACACCACATTCTATACTATGTACAAGTATACACCATATTCTATAAAATGTAACACTATACACCACATTCTATACTATGTAGCACTATACAGCTCTACACCATATTCTATACTATATACCACTATATACCCTATTCTATACTATGTAACACTATACACCATATTCTATAAAATGTAACACTATACACCAATTTCTATACTATGTACCATTATACAGCTCTACACCACATTCTATACTATGTACCACTATACAGCTCTACACCATATTCTATACTATATACTACTATACACCACATTCTATACTATGTACAAGTATACACCATATTCTATAAAATGTAACACTATACACCACATTCTATACTATGTAGCACTATACAGCTCTACACCATATTCTATACTATGTACCACTATACAGCTCTACACCACATTGTATACTATGTTCCACTGTACACCATATTCTATACTATGTACCACTATACACCACATTCTAGACTATGTACCACTATACACCATATTCTATACTATGTACCTCAATACACCATATTCTATACTATGTACCACTATACACCACATTCTATACTATGTAACATTATACAGCTCTAAATCACATTCTATACTATGTACAACTATACACCACATTCTATACTATGTACCACTATACAGCTCTACACCACATTCTATACTATGTACCACTATATACCATATTCTATACAACGTACAACTATACAGCTCTACACCACATTCTATACTATGTACCACTATACACCATATTCTATACTATGTAGCACTATACACCATATTCTATACTATGTACCACTATACACCATATTCTATACTATGTACCTCTATACACCATATTCTATACGGTGTACCCACTATAAACCATATTCTATACTATGTACCACAATACACCACATTCTATACTATTTACCACTATATACCATATTCTATATTATATACCGCTATACACCATATTTTATACTATGTACCACTATACACCACATTCTATACTATGTAGCACTATACACCATATTCTATACTATGTAGCATTATACACCATATTCTATACTATGTACCTCTATACACCATATTCTATACTATGTACGACTATACACCATATTCTATACTATGTACCACAATACAATATATTCTATACTACGTACCACTATACATCTCTACAGCACATTCTATACTATGTTCCTCTATACACCATATTCTATACTATGTACCACTATATAGCTCTACACCAAATTCTATACTATGTACCACTATACACCACATTCTTTAATATGTACCACTATACACCATATTCTATACTATGTATCACAATACACCATATTCTATACTATGTACCACTATACACCGTATTCTAAACTATGTAAAACTATACACACCATATTCTATACTATGTACCTCTATACACCATTTTCTATACTATGTACCACAATAAAGCTCTTCTCCATATTCTATGCTATGTACCACTATACTGCACTACACCAGATTCAATACTATTTACCACTATACAGGTCTACACCAAATTCTATACTATGTACCACTATACACCATATTCTATACTATGTACCTCTATACACCATATTCTATACTATGTACCACTATACACCATATTCTATACTATGTACCTCAAAACACCATATTCTATATTATTTACCTCTATACACCATATTCTATACCAAGTACCACTATACACCACATTCTATACTATGTACCACAAAACAGCTCTACACCATATTCTAAACTATGTACCACTATACTGCTCTACACCATATTCTGTACTATGTACCACTATACAGCTCTACACCATATTCTTTACTATGTACCACTTTACACCATATTCTATACTATGTACCTCTATACACCATATTCTATACTATATACCACTCTACACCATATTCTAAACAATGTACCACTATACACCATATTCTATACTATATACAACTATACAGCTCTACCCCATTTTCTAAACTCTGTACCACTATACACCATATTCTATACTATGAACCACTATACAGCTCTCCACCATATTCTATACTATATATCACTATACACCATATTCTATGCTATGTACCACTTTAGAGGTCTATTCCACTTTCTATACTGTGTACCACTATACAGTTCTACACCATATTCTATTCTATATACTACTATACACCACATTCTATACTAGGTACCACTATACAGCATATTCTATACTATGTAGCACTATACACCACATTCTATACTACGTACCACTATACAGCTCTACACCACATTCTATACTATGTACCACTATACACCATATTCTATGTACCACTATACACTATATTCTAGAGTATGTACCACTATACACCATATTTTATACTATGTACCTCTATACAACATATTCTATACTATCTACCTCTACACACAATATTCTATACTATGTACCACTATACACAACATTCTATACTATGTACCACTATACACCATATTCTATACTTTGTACCTCTCTACACTATATTCTATACAATGTACCACTATACACCACATTCTATACTATGTACCATTGTACAGCTTTATACCACATTCTATACTATATACCACTATACACCACATTCTATACTATGTACCACAATACAGCTCTACACCACATTCTATACTATGTTCCTCTATACACCATATTCTATACTATGTACCTCTATACAGCTCTACACCAAAATCTATACTATGTACCACTATACACCACATTCTATACTATGTACCACAAAACAGCTCTACACCATATTCTAAACTATGTACCACTATACTGCTCTACACCATATTCTGTACTATGTACCACTATACAGCTCTACACCATATTCTTTACTATGTACCACTTTACACCATATTCTATACTATGTACCTCTATACACCATATTCTATACTATATACCACTCTACACCATATTCTAAACAATGTACCACTATACACCATATTCTATACTATATACAACTATACAGCTCTACCCCATTTTCTAAACTCTGTACCACTATACACCATATTCTATACTATGAACCACTATACAGCTCTCCACCATATTCTATACTATATATCACTATACACCATATTCTATGCTATGTACCACTTTAGAGGTCTATTCCACTTTCTATACTGTGTACCACTATACAGCTCTACACCATATTCTATACTATATACTACTATACACCACATTCTATACTAGGTACCACTATACAGCATATTCTATACTATGTAGCACTATACACCACATTCTATACTACGTACCACTATACAGCTCTACACCACATTCTATACTATGTACCACTATACACCATATTCTATGTACCACTATACACTATATTCTAGACTATGTACCACTATACACCATATTTTATACTATGTACCTCTATACAACATATTCTATACTATCTACCTCTACACACAATATTCTATACTATGTACCACTATACACAACATTCTATACTATGTACCACTATACACCATATTCTATACTTTGTACCTCTATACACTATATTCTATACAATGTACCACTATACACCACATTCTATACTATGTACCATTGTACAGCTTTATACCACATTCTATACTATATACCACTATACACCACATTCTATACTATGTACCACTATACAGCTCTACACCACATTCTATACTATGTTCCTCTATACACCATATTCTATACTATGTACCTCTATACAGCTCTACACCAAAATCTATACTATGTACCACTATACACCACATTCTATACTATGTACCACTATACACAATATTCTATACTATGTAACTCTATACACCATATTCTATACTATGTACCACAATACACAATATTCTACACTATGTACCACTATACACCGTATTCTATACCATGTACAACTATACACCATATTCTATACTATATACCTCTATACACCATTTTCTATACTATGTACCACTATACACCATATTCTATGCTATGTACCACAATACAGCTCTACACCATATTCTATACTATGTACCACTTAACAGCACTACACCATATTCTTTACTATGTATCACTATACAGGTCTACACCATATTCTATACTATGTACCACTATACACCATATTCTATGTACCACTGTACACCATATTCTAGACTATGTACCACTATACACCATATTCTATACTATGTAACTCTATACAACATATTCTATACTATGTACCACTGTACACCATATTCTATACTATTTACCACAATACACCATATTCTATACTATTTACCACTATATACCATATTCTATACTATATACCACTATACACCATATTTTATACTATGTAACACTATACAACACATTCTAAACTATGTAGCACTATACACCATATTCTATACTATGTACCTCTATACACCAAGGCCCTCATTCAAAGCCTTACACTCTGAGCAGAGCGCACGCTCTGAATGAGGGCCAGGCTCCATTTTCATGGAGTGTCCTCCTGGACGCTCGTATAGCTGTGGGTCACCACCCACAGGCTATACGTGCGTGCTTTTTGATGGCCGCGATGGTCTTGGTCTTCAACACATCCAGTGAAATTTTGAGCTGCCTGTGTTTGCTACAAGAGGAGATATCACAAAGTATGCGCTTTTGTTGTTCCATTGCTTTCAATGCATTTTGGCCTAAAACGAGCAATTGCTGTTTTCTCTTAAACGCAACATGGGAGAAAAACCATTTCACATCACATTTGTGGGTCTTGGTCTTCAACACATCCAGTGAAATTTTGAGCTGCCTGTGTTTGCTACAAGAGGAGAGAAAACAAAGTATGAGCTTTTGTTGTTTCTATTGCTTTCAATGCATTTTGGCCTAAAACGTGCATTTGCTGTTTTCTCTTAAAAGCAACATGGGAGAAAAACCATTTCACATCACATTTGTGGGTATTGGTCTTCAACACATCCAGTGAAATTTTGAGCTGTCTGTGTTTGCTACAAGTGGAGATAACACAAAGTATGCGCTTTTGTTGTTTCCATTGCTTTCAAAGCATTTTGGCCTAAAACGTGCATTTGCTGTTTTCTCTTAAACGCAACATGGGAGAAAAACCATTTCAAATCACATTTGTGGGTCTTGGTCTTCAACACATCCAGTGAAATTTTGAGCTGTCTGTGTTTGCTACAAGAGGAGATAACACAAAGTATGCGCTTTTGTTGTTTCCATTGCTTTCAAAGCATTTTGGCCTAAAACGTGCATTTGCTGTTTTCTCTTAAACGCAACATGGGAGAAAAACCATTTCACATCACATTTGTTGGTCTTGGTCTTCAACACATCCAGTGAAATTTTGAGCTGCCTGTGTTTGCTACAAGAGGAGATAACACAAAGTATGCGCTTTTGTTGTTTCCATTGCTTTCAATGCATTTTGGCCTAAAACGTGCATTTGCTGTTTTCTCTTAAACGCAACATGGGAGAAAAACCATTTCACATCACATTTGTTGGTCTTGGTCTTCAACACATCCAGTGAAATTTTGAGCTGCCTGTGTTTGCTACAAGAGGAGATATCACAAAGTATGCGCTTTTGTTGTTCCATTGCTTTCAATGCATTTTGGCCTAAAACGAGCAATTGCTGTTTTCTCTTAAACGCAACATGGGAGAAAAACCATTTCACATCACATTTGGGGGCCTTGGTCTTCAACACATCCAGTGAAATTTTGAGCTGCCTGTGTTTGCTACAAGAGGAGATAAAACAAAGTATGCGCTTTTGTTGTTTCCATTGCTTTCAATGCATTTTGGCCTAAAACGTGCATTTGCTGTTTTCTCTTAAATGCAACATGGGAGAAAAACCATTTCACATCACATTTGTTGGTCTTGGTCTTCAACACATCCAGTGAAATTTTGAGCTGCCTGTGTTTGCTACAAGAGGAGATATCACAAAGTATGCGCTTTTGTTGTTCCATTGCTTTCAATGCATTTTGGCCTAAAACGAGCAATTGCTGTTTTCTCTTAAACGCAACATGGGAGAAAAACCATTTCACATCACATTTGTGGGTCTTGGTCTTCAAGACATCCAGTGAAATTTTGAGCTGTCTGTGTTTGCTACAAGAGGAGATAACACAACGTATGCAATTTTGTTGTTTCCATTGCTTTCAATGCATTTTGGCCTAAAACGTGCATTTGCTGTTTTCTCTTAAACGCAACATGGGAGAAAAACCATTTCACATCACATTTGTTGGTCTTGGTCTTCAACACATCCAGTGAAATTTTGAGCTGTCTGTGTTTGCTACAAGAGGAGATAACACAAAGTATGCGCTTTTGTTGTTTCCATTGCTTTCAAAGCATTTTGGCCTAAAACGTGCATTTGCTGTTTTCTCTTAAACGCAACATGGGAGAAAAACCATTTCAAATCACATTTGTGGGTCTTGGTCTTCAACACATCCAGTGAAATTTTGAGCTGTCTGTGTTTGCTACAAGAGGAGATAACACAAAGTATGCGCTTTTGTTGTTTCCATTGCTTTCAAAGCATTTTGGCCTAAAACGTGCATTTGCTGTTTTCTCTTAAACGCAACATGGGAGAAAAACCATTTCACATCACATTTGTTGGTCTTGGTCTTCAACACATCCAGTGAAATTTTTAGCTGCCTGTGTTTGCTACAAGAGGAGATATCACAAAGTATGCGCTTTTGTTGTTCCATTGCTTTCAATGCATTTTGGCCTAAAACGAGCAATTGCTGTTTTCTCTTAAACGCAACATGGGAGAAAAACCATTTCACATCACATTTATGGGTCTTGGTCTTCAAGACATCCAGTGAAATTTTGAGCTGTCTGTGTTTGCTACAAGAGGAGATAACACAACGTATGCACTTTTGTTGTTTCCATTGCTTTCAATGCATTTTGGCCTAAAACGTGCATTTGCTGTTTTCTCTTAAACGCAACATGGGAGAAAAACCATTTCACATCACATTTGTTGGTCTTGGTCTTCAACACATCCAGTGAAATTTTGAGCTGCCTGTGTTTGCTACAAGAGGAGATAAAACAAAGTATGCGCTTTTGTTGTTTCCATTGCTTTCAATGCATTTTGGCCTAAAACGTGCATTTGCTGTTTTCTCTTAAATGCAACATGGGAGAAAAACCATTTCACATCACATTTGTTGGTCTTGGTCTTCAACACATCCAGTGAAATTTTGAGCTGCCTGTGTTTGCTACAAGAGGAGATATCACAAAGTATGCGCTTTTGTTGTTCCATTGCTTTCAATGCATTTTGGCCTAAAACGAGCAATTGCTGTTTTCTCTTAAACGCAACATGGGAGAAAAACCATTTCACATCACATTTGTGGGTCTTGGTCTTCAAGACATCCAGTGAAATTTTGAGCTGTCTGTGTTTGCTACAAGAGGAGATAAAACAAAGTATGCGCTTTTGTTGTTTCCATTGCTTTCAATGCATTTTGGCCTAAAACGTGCATTTGCTGTTTTCTCTTAAATGCAACATGGGAGAAAAACCATTTCACATCACATTTGTTGGTCTTGGTCTTCAACACATCCAGTGAAATTTTGAGCTGCCTGTGTTTGCTACAAGAGGAGATATCACAAAGTATGCGCTTTTGTTGTTCCATTGCTTTCAATGCATTTTGGCCTAAAACGTGCATTTGCTGTTTTCTCTTAAACGCAACATGGGAGAAAAACCATTTCACATCACATTTGTTGGTCTTGGTCTTCAACACATCCAGTGAAATTTTGAGCTGTCTGTGTTTGCTACAAGAGGAGATAACACAAAGTATGCGCTTTTGTTGTTTCCATTGCTTTCAAAGCATTTTGGCCTAAAACGTGCATTTGCTGTTTTCTCTTAAACGCAACATGGGAGAAAAACCATTTCAAATCACATTTGTGGGTCTTGGTCTTCAACACATCCAGTGAAATTTTGAGCTGTCTGTGTTTGCTACAAGAGGAGATAACACAAAGTATGCGCTTTTGTTGTTTCCATTGCTTTCAAAGCATTTTGGCCTAAAACGTGCATTTGCTGTTTTCTCTTAAACGCAACATGGGAGAAAAACCATTTCACATCACATTTGTTGGTCTTGGTCTTCAACACATCCAGTGAAATTTTGAGCTGCCTGTGTTTGCTACAAGAGGAGATAACACAAAGTATGCGCTTTTGTTGTTTCCATTGCTTTCAATGCATTTTGGCCTAAAACGTGCATTTGCTGTTTTCTCTTAAACGCAACATGGGAGAAAAACCATTTCACATCACATTTGTGGGTCTTGGTCTTCAACACATCCAGTGAAATTTTGAGCTGCCTGTGTTTGCTACAAGAGGAGATAAAACAAAGTATGCGCTTTTGTTGTTTCCATTGCTTTCAATGCATTTTGGCCTAAAACGTGCATTTGCTGTTTTCTCTTAAATGCAACATGGGAGAAAAACCATTTCACATCACATTTGTTGGTCTTGGTCTTCAACACATCCAGTGAAATTTTGAGCTGCCTGTGTTTGCTACAAGAGGAGATATCACAAAGTATGCGCTTTTGTTGTTCCATTGCTTTCAATGCATTTTGGCCTAAAACGAGCAATTGCTGTTTTCTCTTAAACGCAACATGGGAGAAAAACCATTTCACATCACATTTGTGGGTCTTGGTCTTCAAGACATCCAGTGAAATTTTGAGCTGTCTGTGTTTGCTACAAGAGGAGATAACACAAAGTATGCACTTTTGTTGTTTCCATTGCTTTCAATGCATTTTGGCCTAAAACGTGCATTTGCTGTTTTCTCTTAAACGCAACATGGGAGAAAAACCATTTCACATCACATTTGTTGGTCTTGGTCTTCAACACATCCAGTGAAATTTTGAGCTGTCTGTGTTTGCTACAAGAGGAGATAACACAAAGTATGCGCTTTTGTTGTTTCCATTGCTTTCAAAGCATTTTGGCCTAAAACGTGCATTTGCTGTTTTCTCTTAAACGCAACATGGGAGAAAACCCATTTCAAATCACATTTGTTTGTCTTGGTCTTCAACACATCCAGTGAAATTTTGAGCTGTCTGTGTTTGCTACAAGAGGAGATAACACAAAGTATGCGCTTTTGTTGTTTCCATTGCTTTCAAAGCATTTTGGCCTAAAACGTGCATTTGCTGTTTTCTCTTAAACGCAACATGGGAGAAAAACCATTTCACATCACATTTGTTGGTCTTGGTCTTCAACACATCCAGTGAAATTTTGAGCTGCCTGTGTTTGCTACAAGAGGAGATAACACAAAGTATGCGCTTTTGTTGTTTCCATTGCTTTCAATGCATTTTGGCCTAAAACGTGCATTTGCTGTTTTCTCTTAAACGCAACATGGGAGAAAAACCATTTCACATCACAT
Source organism: Taudactylus pleione (assembly GCA_031769625.1). Lineage (NCBI taxonomy): Eukaryota > Metazoa > Chordata > Amphibia > Anura > Myobatrachidae > Taudactylus > Taudactylus pleione. The sequence continues at coordinate 30,609 of JAUIMM010002953.1, read as the reverse complement.
TTGTTGGTCTTGGTCTTCAACACATCCAGTGAAATTTTGAGCTGCCTGTGTTTGCTACAAGAGGAGATATCACAAAGTATGCGCTTTTGTTGTTCCATTGCTTTCAATGCATTTTGGCCTAAAACGAGCAATTGCTGTTTTCTCTTAAACGCAACATGGGAGAAAAACCATTTCACATCACATTTGTGGGTCTTGGTCTTCAACACATCCAGTGAAATTTTGAGCTGTCTGTGTTTGCTACAAGAGGAGATAACACAAAGTATGCGCTTTTGTTGTTTCCATTGCTTTCAATGCATTTTGGCCTAAAACGAGCAATTGCTGTTTTCTCTTAAATGCAACATGGGAGAAAAACAATTTCACATCACATTTGTGGGTCTTGGTCTTCAACACATCCAGTGAAATTTTGAGCTGCCTGTGTTTGCTACAAGAGGAGATAAAACAAAGTATGCGCTTTTGTTGTTTCCATTGCTTTCAATGCATTTTGGCCTAAAACGTGCATTTGCTGTTTTCTCTTAAACGCAACATGGGAGAAAAACCATTTCACATCACATTTGTGGGTCTTGGTCTTCAACACATCCAGTGAAATTTTGAGCTGCCTGTGTTTGCTACAAGAGGAGATATCACAAAGTATGCGCTTTTGTTGTTCCATTGCTTTCAATGCATTTTGGCCTAAAACGAGCAATTGCTGTTTTCTCTTAAACGCAACATGGGAGAAAAACCATTTCACATCACATTTGTTGGTCTTGGTCTTCAAGACATCCAGTGGGTGTATAGTGGTATATAGTATAGAATATGGTGTATAGTGGTATATAATAAGAATATGGTGTATAGATGTACATAGTATAGAATGTGGTGTATAATGGTACATAGTCTAGAATGTGGAGTATAGTGGTACATAGAATATGGAGTATATTGGTTCATAGTATAGAATGTGTTGTAGAGCTGTATGGTGGTACATAGTATAGAATGTGGTTTATAGTGGTATATAGTATAGAATATGGTGTATAGAGGTACAAAGAATAGAATATGATGTTTAGTGGTGCATAGTATAAAATGTGGTATATAGTGGTACATAGTATAGAATGTGGTGTATAGAGGTACATAGTATAGAATATGGTGTATAGTGGTACATAGTATAGAATATGGTGTATAGTGGTATATAGTATAGAATATGGTATAGAGCTCTATTGTGGTATATAGTACAGAATATGGTGTAGAGCTGTATAGTATTACATAGTATAGAATATGGTGTATAGTGGTACATAGTATAGAATATGGTGTAGAGCTGTATAATGGTACATAATATAGAATGTGGTGTATAGTGTTACATAGTATAGAATGTGGTGTATAGTAGTAAATAGTATAGAATATGGTGTATAGTGGTACATAGTGTAGAATGTGGTGTAGAGCTGTATAGTGGTACATAGTATAGAATGTGGTGTATAGTGGTACATGGTATAGAATGTGGTGTATAGAGGTACATAGTATAGAATATGGTGTATAGTGGTACATAGTCTAGAATATGGTGTATAGTGTTACATTGTCTAGAATATGGTGTATAGTGGTACATAGAATATGATGTACAGTTGTACATAGTATAGTATGTGGTACAGAGCTGTATATTGGTACATAGCATAGAATATGGTGTAGAGCTGTATAGTGGTACATAGTATAGAATATAGTGTATAGTGGAACATAGTATAGAATGTGGTTAAGAGCTGTATAGTGGAACATAGTATAGAATATGGTGTATAGTTGTACATAGTATAGAATGTGGTGTATAGTGGTACATAGTGTAGAATATGGTGTATAGTGGTACATAGTATAGAATGTGGTGTAGAGCTGTATAGTGGAACATAGTATAGGATGTGGTGTATAGTGGTATATAGTATAGAATATGGTGTATAGATGTACATAGTATAGAATATGGTGTATAGTGGTACATAGTCTAGAATGTGGTGTATAGTGGTACATAGTATAGAATGTGGTGTAGAGCTGTATATTGGTACATAGTATAGAATATGGGTTAGAGCTGTACAGTGGTACATAGTATAGAATGTGGTATATAGTGGTACATAGTATAGAATATGGTGTAGAGCTGTATAATGGTACATAGTATAGAATGTGGTGTATAGTGGTACATAGTATAGAATGTGGTGTAGAGCTGTATATTGGTACATAGTATAGAATATGGGTTAGAGCTGTACAGTGGTACATAGTATAGAATATGGTGTATAGTGGTACATAGTATAGAATGTGGTGTAGAGCTGTATATTGGTACATAGTATAGAATATGGGTTAGAGCTGTACAGTGGTACATAGTATAGAATGTGGTATATAGTGAGTACATAGTATAGAATATGGTGTAGAGCTGTATAATGGTACATAGTATAGAATGTGGTGTATAGTGTTACAAAGTATAGAATGTGGTGTATAGTAGTATATAGTATAGAATATGGTGTAGAGCTGTATAGTGGTACATAGTATAGAATGTGGTGTAGAGCTGTATAGTGGTACATAGTATAGAATGTGGTGTATAGTGGTACATAGTATAGAATATGGTGTATAGTGGTACATAGTCTAGAATATGGTGTATAGTGTTACATGTCTAGAATATGGTGTATAGTGGTATATAGAATATGATGTACAGTTGTACATAGTATAGTATGTGGTACAGAGCTGTATATTGGTACATAGCATAGAATTTGGTGTAGAAGTGTATAGTGGTATATAGTATAGAATATGGTGTATAGTTTTAAATAGTATAGAATATGGTGTAGAGCTGTATAATGGTACATAGTATAGAATGTGGTGTATAGTAGTATATAGTATAGAATATGGTGTAGAGCTGTATAGTGGTACATAGTATAGAATGTGGTGTAGAGCTGTATAATGGTACATAGTGTAGGATGTGGTGTATAGTGGTATATAGTAAAGAATATGGTGTATAGAGGTACATAGTATAGAATATGGTGTATAGTGGTACATAGTCTAGAATGTGGTGTATAGTGGTATATAGTATAGAATATGGTGTATAGTGGTACATAGTATAGAATGTGGTGTAGAGCTGTATAGTGGTACATAGTATAGAATATGGTTAAGAGCTGTATAGTGGTACATTGTATAGAATGTGGTATATAGTGGTACATAGTATAGAATGTGGTGTAGAGCTGTATAATGGTACATAGTATAGAATGTGGTGTATAGTGTTACATAGTATAGAATACGGTGGATAGAGGTACATAGTATAGAATGTGGTGTATAGTATTATATAGTATAGAATATGGTGTAGAACTGTATAGTGGAACATATTATAGAATATGGTGTAGAGGTGTATATTGGTACATAGTATAGAATATGGTGTATAGTGGTATATAGTATAGAATGTGGTGTAGAGCTGTATAGTGGTTCATAGTATAGAAAATGGTGTATACTGGTATATAGTATAGAATATGGTGTATAGTGGTATATAGTATAGAATATGGTGTATAGTGGTATATAATAAGAATATGGTGTATAGAGGTACATAGTATAGAATGTGGTGTATAATGGTACATAGTCTAGAATGTGGAGTATAGTGGTACATAGAATATGGAGTATATTGGTTCATAGTATAGAATGTGTTGTAGAGCTGTATGGTGGTACATAGTATAGAATGTGGTTTATAGTGGTATATAGTATAGAATATGGTGTATAGAGGTACAAAGAATAGAATATGATGTTTAGTGGTGCATAGTATAAAATGTGGTATATAGTGGTACATAGTATAGAATGTGGTGTATAGAGGTACATAGTATAGAATATGGTGTATAGTGGTACATAGTATAGAATATGGTGTATAGTGGTATATAGTATAGAATATGGTATAGAGCTCTATTGTGGTATATAGTACAGAATATGGTGTAGAGCTGTATAGTATTACATAGTATAGAATATGGTGTATAGTGGTACATAGTATAGAATGTGGTGTAGAGCTGTATAGTGGTACATAGTATAGAATGTGGTGTATAGTGGTACATAGTATAGAATGTGGTGTATAGAGGTACATAGTATAGAATATGGTGTATAGTGGTACATAGTCTAGAATATGGTGTATAGTGTTACATTGTCTAGAATATGGTGTATAGTGGTACATAGAATATGATGCACAGTTGTAGATAGTATAGTATGTGGTACAGAGCTGTATATTAGTACATAGCATAGAATATGGTGTAGAGGTGTATAGTGGTATATAGTATAGAATATGGTGTATAGTTTTAAATAGTATAGAATATGGTGTAGAGCTGTATAGTGGTTCATATATAGAATATGGTGTATAGTGGTACATAGTATAGAATATGGGGTAGATCTGTATAGTTGTATATAGTATAGAATATGGTATATAGTGGTACATTGTATAGAATATGGTTAGTAGTGGTATATAGTATAGAATATGGTGTATAGAGATAAATAGTATAGAATATGGTATATAAAGGTACATAGTATAGAATATGGTGTATAGTGGTACATAGTCTAGAATATGGTGTATAGTGGTACATAGAATGTGGTGTATAGTCATACATAGTATAGAATGTGGTGTAGAGCTGTATAGTGGTACATAGTATAGAATATAGTGTATAGTGGATCATAGTATAGAATGTGGTGAAGAGCTGTATAGTGGAACATAGTATAGAATATGGTGTATAGTTGTACATAGTATAGAATGTGGTGTATAGTGGTACATAGTATAGAATATGGTGTAGAGCTGTATAATGGTACATAGTATAGAATGTGGTATATAGTGGTACATAGTATAGAATATGGTGTAGAGCTGTATAATGGAACATAGTATAGAATGTGGTGTATAGTGTTACATAGTATAGAATGTGGTGTATAGTAGTATATAGTATAGAATATGGTCTAGAGCTGTAGAGTGGTACATAGTATAGAATATGTTGTAGACGTGTATAGTGGTACATAGTATAGAATGTGGTGTAGAGCTGTATAATGGTACATAGTGTAGGATGTGGTGTATAGTGGTATATATTATAGAATATGGTGTATAGAGGTACATAGTATAGAATATGGTGTATAGTGGTACATAGTATAGAATGTGGTGTAGAGCTCTATAGTGGTACATAGTACAGAATATGGTGTATAGTGGTATATAGTATAGAATATGGTATAGAGCTCTATTGTGGTATATAGTACAGAATATGGTGTAGAGCTGTATAGTTTTACATAGTATAGAATATGGTGTATAGTGGTACATAGTATAGAATGTGGTGTAGAGCTGTATAGTGGTACATAGTATAGAATGTGGTGTATAGTGGTACGTAGTATAGAATGTGGTGTATAGAGGTACATAGAATAGAATATGGTGTATAGTGGTACATAGTATAGAATATGGTGATTAGTGTTACATTGTCTAGAATATGGTGTATAGTGGTACATAGTATATGATGTACAGTTGTACATAGTATAGAATGTGGTGTAGAGCTGTATGGTGGTACATAGTATAGAATGTGGTGTATAGTGGTATATAGTATAGAATATTTTGTATAGAGGTACAAAGTATAGAATATGGTGTTTAGTGGTGCATTGTATAGAATGTGGTATTTAGTGGTACATAGTATAGAATATGGTGTATAGTGTTACATTGTCTAGAATATGGTGTATAGTGGTACATAGAATATGATGTACAGTTGTACACAGTTTAGTATGTGGTACAGAGCTGTATATTGGTACATAGCATAGAATATGGTGTAGAGGTGTATAGTGGTATATAGTATAGAATATGGTATATAGTTTTAAATAGTATAGAATATGGTGTAGAGCTGTATAGTGGTTCATAATATAGAATATGGTGTATAGTGGTACATTGTATAGAATATGGTTAGTAGTGGTATATAGTATAGAATATGGTATATAAAGGTACATAGTATAGAATATGGTGTATAGTGGTACATAGTCTAGAATGTGGTGTATAGTGGTACATAGAATGTGGTGTATAGTTGTACAAAGTATAGAATGTGGTGTAGAGCTGTATAGTGGTACATAGTATAGAATATAGTGTATAGTGGAACATAGTATAGAATGTGGTGTATAGTTGTACATAGTATAGAATGTGGTGTAGAGCTGTATAATGGAACATAGTATAGGATGTTGTATATAGTGGTATATAGTATAGAATATGGTGTATAGAGGTACATAGTATAGAATATGGTGTATAGTGGTACATAGTCTAGAATGTGGTGCATAGTGGTACATAGTATAGAATATGGTGTATAGTGGTACATAGTATAGAATGTGGTGTAGAGCTGTATATTGGTACATAGTATAGAATATGGTTTAGAGCTGTATAGTGGTACATAGTATAGAATGTGGTATATAGTGGTACATAGTATAGAATATGGTGTAGAGCTGTATAATGGTACATAGTATAGAATGTGGTGTATAGTGTTACATAGTATAGAATGTGGTGTATAGTAGTATATAGTATAGAATATGGTGTAGAGCTGTATAGTGGTACATAGTATAGAATATGGTGTAGACGTGTATAGTGGTACATAGTATAGAATGTGGTGTAGAACTGTATAATGGTACATAGTGTAGGATGTGGTGTATAGTGGTATATAGTATAGAATATGGTGTATAGAGGTACATAGTATAGAATATGGTTTATAGTGGTACATAGTCTAAAATGTGGTGTATAGTGGTATATAGTATAGAATATGGTGTATAGTTACATAGTATAGAATGTGGTGTAGAGCTGTATAGTGGAACATAGTATAGAATATGGTTAAGAGCAGTATAGTGGTACATTGTATAGAATGTGGTATATAGTGGTACATAGTATAGAATGTGGTGTAGAGCTGTATAATGGTACATAGTATAGAATGTGGTGTATAGTGTTTACTTCTGCTCCACGGGAGGTTTCTGTCCTCCCTGAGCTCGCCTTAGGACACCTGCGTTACGGTTTGACAGGTGTACCGCCCCACCTATACTATGTATAGTGGTACATAGTATAGAATATGGGGTAGAGCTGTATAGTTGTATATAGTATAGAATATGGTGTAAAGTTGTACGTTGTATAGAATATGGTTAATAGTGGTATATAGTATAGAATATGGAGGATAGAGGTACATAGTATAGAATGTTGTGTATAGTATTATATAGTATAGAATATGGTGTAGAGCTGTATAGTGGTACATAGTATAGAATATGGTGTAGAGGTGTATAGTAGTACATAGTATAGAATATGGTGTATAGTGGTATATAGTATAGAATGTGGTGTAGAGCTGTATAGTGGTTCATAGTATAGACAATGGTGTATACTGGTTTATAGTAAGAATATGGTGTATAGAGGTACATAGTATAGAATATTGTTTATAATGGTACATAGTCAAGAATGTGGAGTATAGTGGTACATAGAATATGGAGTATATTGGTACATAGTATAGAATGCGGTGTAGAGCTGTATAGTGGTAAATAGTATAGAATATGGTGTATAGAGGTACATAGTATAGAATGTGGAGTAGAACTGAATAATGGTACATAGTGTAGGATGTGGTGTATAGTGGTATATAATATAGAATATGGTGTATAGTGGTACATAGTATAGAATGTGGTATAGAGCTGTATAGTTTTACATAGTATAGAATATGTTGTATAGTAGTAAATAGTATTGAATGTGGTGTAGAGCTGTATAGTGGTACATAGTATAGAATATCATGTATAGTGGTACATAGTATAGAATGTGGTTTAGAGCTGTATAATGGTACATAGTATAGAATGTGGTATAAAGCTGTATAGTGGTACATAGAATTGAATATGGTGTATAGTGGTATATTAGTATAGAATATGGTAAAGAGCTCTATTGTGGTATATAGTATAGAATATGATGTAGAGCTGTATAGTGGTACATAGTATAGAATATGGTATATAGTAGTACATAGTATAGAATGTGGAGTAAATTTGTACATAGTATAGTATGTGGTGTATAGTGGTACATAGAATATGATGTATAGTGGTACATAGTATAGAATGTGGTGTAGAGCTGAATAGTGGTACATAGTATAGAATATGGTGTATAGTGGTACATAATATAGAATGTGGTGTAGAGCTGTATAGTGTTACATAGTATAGAATGTGGTGTATAGTGCTACATAGTATAGAATATGGTGTACAGTGGTACTTATTATAGAATGTGGTCTATGGTGTAGATCTGTACAGTTGTACATATTATAGAATGTTTTATAGAGCTGTATAGTGGTTCATAGGCATAGAATATGGTGTATAGTGGTAAATAGTAAAGAATATGGTTTAGAGCTGTATAGTGGTTCATAGTATAGAATATGGTGTATAGTGGTACATAGTATAGAATATGGGGTAGAGCTGTATAGTTGTATATAGTATAGAATATGGTGTAAAAGTTGTACGTTGTATAGAATATGGTTAATAGTGGTATATAGTATAGAATATGGTGTATAGAGGTAAATAGTATAGAATATGGTGTATAAAGGTAAGTAGTATAGAAAATGGTGTATAGTGATACATAGTCTAGAATGTGGTGCATAGTGGTACATAGAATATGGTGTATAGTGGTACATTGTATAGAATGTGGTGTAGAGCTGTATAGTGGTACATAGTGTAGAATATGGTGTACAATGGTACATAGTATAGAATGTGGTGTAGAGCTGTATAGTGATACATAGTATAGAATATGGTGTATAGTGGTACATAGTGTAAAATGTGGTGTAGAGCTGTGTAATGGTACATAGTATAGGATGTGGTGTATAGTGGTATATAGTATAGAATATGGTGTATAGAGGTACATAGTATAGAATACGGTGTATAGTGGTACATAGTCTAGAATGTGGTGTATAGAGGTACAAAGTATAGAATATAGTGTATAGTGGTATATAGTATAGAATGTGGTGTAGAGCTGTATAGTGGTTCATAGTATAGAAAATGGTGTATAGTGGTACATAGTATAGAATATGGGGTAGAGCTGTATAGTGGTATATATTATAGAATATGGTGTATAGTGGTATATAGTATAGAATATGGTGCATAGTGGTTATATTATTGAATATGGTGTATAGAGTTACATAGTATAGAATATGGTGTATAATGGTACATAGTCTAGAATGTGGTGTATAGTGGTGCATAGAATATGGAGTATATTGGTACATAGTATAGAATGTGGTGTAGAGCTGTATAGTGGTACATAGTATAGAATATGGTGTATAGTGGTACATAGTATTGAATGTGGTGTAGAGCTGTATAGTGGTACATAGTATAGAATATGGTGTATAGTGGTATATAGTATAGAATATGGTATAGAGCTCTAATGTTTTATATAGTATAGAATATGGTGTAGAGCTGTATAGTGGTACATAGTATAGAATATGGTGGATAGTGGTACATAGTATAGAATCTGGTGTAGAGCTGTATAGAGGTACATAGTATAGAATGTGGTGTATGGTGGTACATTGTATAAAATATAGTGTATAGAGGCACATAGTATAGAATATGGTGTATAGTGGTACATAGTATAGAATGTGAAGTATATTTGTACATAGTATAGTATGTGGTGTATAGAGGTGCATAGTCTAGAATATGGTGTATAGTGGTACATAGAATATGATGTAAAGTGGTACATAGTATAGAATGTGGTGTAGAGCTGAATAGTGGTACATAGTATAGAATATGGTGTATAGTGGTACATAATATAGAATGTGGTGTAGAGCTGTATAGTGTTACATAGTATAGAATGTGGTGTATAGTGCTACATAGTATAGAATATGGTGTAAAGTGGTACGTTGTATAGAATATGGTTAATAGTGGTATATAGTAAAGAATATTGTGTATAGAGGTAAATAGTATAGAATATGGTGTATAAAGGTAAGTAGTAAAGAATATGGTGTATAGTGGTACATAGTCTAGAATGTGGTGTATAGTGGTACATAGAATATGGTGTATAGTGGTACATTGTATAGAATGTGGTGTAGAGCTGTATAGTGGTACATAGTATAGAATATGGTGTATAGTGGTACATAGTATAGAATGAGGTGAAGAGCTGTATAGTGGAACATAGTATAGAATGTGGTGTATAGTGGTACATAGTATAGAATGTGGTGTATAGTGGTACACAGTGTAGAATATGGTGTACAGTGGTACATTGTATAGAATGTGGTGTATAGCTGTATAGTGGTACATAGTATAGAATACGGTGTATAGTGGTACATAGTATAAAATGTGGTGTAGAGCTGTGTAATGGTACATAGTATAGGATGTGGTGTATAGTGGTATATAGTATAGAATATGGTGTATAGAAGGTACATAGTATAGAATATGGTGTATAGTGGTTCATAGTCTAGAATGTGGTGTATAGTAGTACAAAGTATAGAATATGGTGTATAGTGGTACAAAGTATAGAATGTGGTGTAGAGCTGTATAATGGTACATAGTATAAAATATGGTTTAGAGCTGTATAGTGGTACATAGTATAGAATATGGTGTATAGTGGTACATAGTGTAGATTATGGTGTTTAGTGGTACATAGTATAGAATGTGGTGTAGAGCTGTATAATGGTACATAGTATAAAATATGGTTTAGAGCTGTATAGTGGTACATAGTATAGAATATGGTGTATAGTTGTACATAGTATAGAATGTGGTGTATAGTGGTATATAGTATAGAATATGGTGTAGAGCTGTATAATGGAACATAGTATAGAATGTGGTGTATAATGTTACATAGTATAGAATGTGGTGCATAGTAGTATATAGTATAGAATATGGTGTAGAGCTGTATAGTGGTACATAGTATAGAATATGGTGTAGACGTGTATAGTGGTACATAGTATAGAATGTGGTGTAGAGCTGTATAATGGTACATAGTGTAGAATGTGGTGTATAGTGGTATATATTATAGAATATAGTGTATAGAGGTACATAGTATAGAATATGGTGTATAGTGGTACATAGTATAGAATGTTGTGTAGAGCTCTATAGTGGTACATAGTACAGCATATGGTGTATAGTGGTATATAGTATAGAATATGGTATAGAGCTCTATTGTGGTATATAGTACAGAATATGGTGTAGAGCTGTATAGTTTTACATAGTATAGAATATGGTGTATAGTGGTACATAGTATAGAATGTGGTGTAGAGCTGTATAGTGGTACATAGTATGGAATGTGGTGTATAGTGGTACATAGTATAGAATGTGGTGTATAGAGGTACATAGTATAGAATATGGTGTATAGTGGTACATAGTCTAGAATATGGTGTATAGTGTAACATTGTCTAGAATATGGTGTATAGTGGTACATAGAATATGATGTACAGTTGTACATAGTATAGTATGTGGTACAGAGCTGTATATTGGTACATAGCATAGAATATGGTGTAGAGGTGTATAGTGGTATATAGTATAGAATATGGTGTATAGTTTTAAATAGTAAAGAATATGGGGTAGATCTGTATAGTTGTATATAGTATAGAATATGGTATATAGTGGTACATTGTATAGAATATGGTTAGTAGTGGTATATAGTATAGAAAATGGTGTATAGAGGTAAATATTATAGAATATGGTATATAAAGGGTACATAGTATAGAATATGGTGTATAGTGGTACATAGTCTAGAATGTGGTGTATAGTGGTTCATAGAAGGTGGTGTATAGTCGTACATAGTATAGAATGTGGTGTAGAGCTGTATAGTGGTACATAGTATAGAATATAGTGTATAGTGGAACATAGTATAGAATGTGGTGCATAGTTGTACTTAGTATAGAATGTGGTGTATAGTGGTTCATAGTGTACTATACTATGTACCACTATACAGCTCTACACCACATTCTATACTATGTACCAATATACTCCATATTCTATGCACCACTATACACCACATTCTAGACTGTGTACCATTATACACCATATTCTATACTATGTAACTCTATACACCATATTCTATACTATGTACCTCTATACACCATATTCTATAATATATACCACTATGCACCATATCTATACTATATACCACTATACACCATATTCTATAATATATACCACTATACAGCTCTACCCCATATTCTATACTATGTACCACTATACACCATTTTCTATACTATGAACCACTATACAGCTCTACACCACATTCTATACTATATACCACTATACACTATATTCTATACTATGTACCACTATACACCTCTACACCATATTCTATACTATGTACCACTATACAGCTCTACACTATATTCTATACTATATACTACTATACACCATATTCTATACTATGCACCACTTTACACCACATTTTAGACTATGTACCACTATACACCATATTCTATACTATGTACCTCTATACACCATATTCTATACTATATACCACTATACACCACATCCTATACTATGTACCATTATACAGCTCTACCCCACATTCTATTTGATGTACCACTATACACCATATTCTATACTATGTACCACTATACAGCTCTACACCACATTCTATACTATGTACCACTATACACCATAATCTACACTATGTACCACTATACACCATATTCTATACTATGTACCACTATACAGCTCTAAACCATATTTTATACTATGTTCCATTATACAGCTCTACACCACATTCTAGACTATGTACCACTATACACCATATTCTATACTATGTACCTCTATACACCATATTCTATATTATATACCACTATACACCACATCCTATACTATGTGCCATTACACAGCTCTAAACCACATTTTATACTATGTACCACTATACACCATATTCTATACTATGTACCACTATACAGCTTCACACCACATTCTATACTTTGTACCACTATACACCATATTCTATACATTGTACTACTATACACCACATTCTAGACTATGTACCACTATACACCATATTCTATACTATGTACCTCTATACACCATATTCTATACTATATACCACTATACACCACATCCTATACTATGTACCACTATACAGCTCTACACCACATTCTATACTATGTACCACTGTACACCATATTCTACACTATGTACCACTATACACCACATTCTATACTATGTACCACTATACACCACATTGTATACAATGTTCCACTATACAGCTCTTCACCACATTCTATACTATGTACCACTATACACCATATTCTATACTATGTACCACTATACAGCTCTACACCACATTCTATACAATGTACCACTATACACCATATTCTATGTACCACTATACACCACATTCTAGACTATGTACCACTATACACCATATTCTATACTACTTACCTTTATACACCATATTCTATACTATTTACTTCTATACACCATATTCTATACTATATACCACTATTAACCATATTCTATACAACGTACCACTTTACATCATATTCTATACTATATACAACTATACAGCTCTACCCCATATTCTATACTATGTACCACTATACACCATATTCTATACTATGAACCACTATACAGCTCTAAACCATATTCTTTACTATTTACAACTATACACCATATTCTATACTATGTACCACTAAACTCCTCTACACCATATTCTATGCTATGAACCACTATACAACTCTATAAAACATTCTATACTATGTATAACTGTACAGATCTACACCATATTCTATACTCTATACTACTATAGACCACATTCTATAATAAGTACCACTGTACACCATATTCTATACTATGTAGCACTATACACCACATTCTATACTATGTAACACTATACAGCTCTTCACCACATTCTATATTATGTACCACTATCCACCATATTCTATACTATGTACCACTATTCAGCTCTACACCACATTCTATACTATGTTCCACTATACATCATATTCTATGTACCACTATACACCATATTCTAGACTATGCACCTCTATACACCACATACTATACTATTTACAAATATACCCCACATTCTATACTATGTACCACTATACACCATATTCTATACTATGTGACTCTATACACTATATTTTATACAATGTACCACCATACACCACATTCTATACTATGTACCTCTATACAGCTCTACACCAGATTCTATACTATGTACCACTATACACCATATTCTATACTATGTACCACTATACAGCTCTACACCATATTCTATACTATATAAAACAATAGAGCTCTATACCATATTCTATACTATATACCACTATACACCATATTCTATACTATGTACCACTATACAGCTCTACACCACTTTCAATACCATGTACCACTATACACCATATTCTATACTATGTACCACTATACAGCTCTACACCACATTCTATACTATGTACCAATATACTCCATATTCTATGCACCACTATACACCACATTCTAGACTGTGTACCATTATACACCATATTCTATACTATGTAACTCTATACACCATATTCTATACTATGTACCTCTATACACCATATTCTATAATATATACCACTATGCACCATATTCTATACTATATACCACTATACACCATATTCTATAATATATACCACTATACAGCTCTACCCCATATTCTATACTATGTACCACTATACACCATTTTCTATACTATGAACCACTATACAGCTCTACACCACATTCTATACTATATACCACTATACACTATATTCTATACTATGTACCACTATACACCTCTACACCATATTCTATACTATGTACCACTATACAGCTCTACACTATATTCTATACTATATACTACTATACACCATATTCTATACTATGCACCACTATACACCACATTTTAGACTATGTACCACTATACATCATATTCTATACTATGTACCTCTATACACCATATTCTTTACTATATACCACTATACACCACATTATATACTAAGTACCATTATACAGCTCTACACCACATTCTATTTGATGTACCACTATACACCATATTCTACACTATGTACCACTATACACCATATTCTATACTATGTACCACTATACAGCTCTAAACCATATTTTATACTATGTTCCATTATACAGCTCTACACCACATTCTAGACTATGTACCACTATACACCATATTCTATACTATGTACCTCTATACACCATATTCTATATTATATACCACTATACACCACATCCTATACTGTGTACCATTACACAGCTCTACACCACATTTTATACTATGTACCACTATACACCATATTCTATACTATGTACCACTATACAGCTTCACACCACATTCTATACTTTGTACCACTATACACCATATTCTATACATTGTACTACTATACACCACATTCTAGACTATGTACCACTATACACCATATTCTATACTATGTACCTCTATACACCATATTCTATACTATATACCACTATACACCACATCCTATACTATGTACCATTACACAGCTCTACACCACATTTTATACTATGTACCACTATACACCATATTCTATACTATGTACCACTATACAGCTCTACACCACATTCTATACTATGTACCACTGTACACCATATTCTACACTATGTACCACTATACACCACATTCTATACTATGTACCACTATACACCACATTGTATACAATGTTCCACTATACAGCTCTTCACCACAATCTATACTATGTACCACTATACACCATATTCTATACTATGTACCACTATACAGCTCTACACCACATTCTATACAATGTACCACTATATACCATATTCTATGTACCACTATACACCACATTCTAGACTATGTACCACTATACACCATATTCTATACTACTTACCTTTATACACCATATTCTATACTATTTACTTCTATACACCATATTCTATACTATATACCACTATTAACCATATTCTATACAACGTACCACTTTACACCATATTCTATACTATATACAACTATACACCATATTCTATACTATGAACCACTATACAGCTCTATAAAACATTCTATACTATGTACAACTGTACAGATCTACACCATATTCTATACTCTATACTACTATAGACCACATTCTATAATAAGTACCACTGTACACCATATTCTATACTATGTAGCACTATACACCACATTCTATAATAAGTACCACTATACAGCTCTACACCACATTCTATACAATGTACCACTATACACCATATTCTAGACTATGTAACACTATACACCATATTCTAGACGATGTACCTCTATACACCATATTCTATAATATGTAACACTATACACCATATTCTAGACTATGTACCACTATACACCATATTCTATACTATGTACCTCTATACACCACATTCTATACTATGTACCACTATACTCCACATTCTATACTATGTAACACTATACACCATATTCTATACTGTGTGCCTCTATACACTATATTCTATACTGTGTACCACCATACACCACATTCTATACTATGTACCACCATACAGCTCTACACCACATTCTATACTATGTACCACTAAACACCATATTCTATACTATGTACCACTATACAGCTCTACAGCATATTCTATACTATATACCACAATAGAGCTCTTTACCATATTCTATACTATATACCACTATACACCATATTCAATACTATGTACCACTATACAGCTTTATACCACATTCTATACTATGTACCATTATACAGCTCTAAACCACATTCTGTACTATGTACCACTATACACGATATTCTATACTATGTACCACTATACAGCTCTACACCACATTCAATACTATGTACCACTATACAACATATTCTATACATTGTAAAACTATACAGCTCTATACCACATTCTATACTATGTACCACTATACACCATATTCTATACTATTTACCACTATACAGCTCAACACCACATTCTATACTATGTACCACTATACAGCTCTACACCATATTCTTTACTAAATACTACAATACACCACATTCTATACTGTTTACCTCTATCCACCATATTCTATACTATGTAACACTATACAGCTCTAAACCATATTCTATACTATGTACCACTATACATCTCTACACCACATTCTATACTATGTACCACTATACACCATATTCTATATTATGTACCACTATACACCATATTCTATACTATGTAACACTATATAAAACATTCTATACTATGTACCACTATACAGCTCTAAACCATATTCTATACTATGTACCACTATACATCTCTACACCACATTCTATACTATGTACCACTATACACCATATTCTAGACTATGTAACTCTATACAAAATATTCTAGACTGTGTACCACTATACACCATTCTATACTATGTACCTCTATACACCACATTCTATACTATGTACCACTATACTCCACATTCTAAACTATGTACCACTATACACCATATTCTATACTATGTGCCGCTATACACTATATTCTATACTATGTACCACTATACATCTCTACACCACATTCTCTACTATGTACCACTATACACGTTATTCTATACTATGTACCACTATACAGCTCTACACCATATTCTATACTATATACCACAATAGAGCTCTATACCATATTCTATACTATATACCACTATACACTATATTCTATACTATGTACCACCATACAGCTTTATACCACATTCTATACTATGTACCACTATACAGCTCTAAACCACATTCTATACTATGTACCACTATACACCATATTCTATACTATGTACCACTATACAGCTCTACACCCCATTCAATACTATATACTACTATATACCAAATTCTATACTATGAACCTCTATACACCATATTCTATACTGTGTAAAACTATACCCCACATTCTATTCTATGTACCATTATAAAGCTCTACACCACATTCTATACTATGTACCACAATATACCACATTCTATACTATGTACCACTATACAGCTCTAAACCATATTCTATACTATGTACCACTATACACCATATTCTATACTATGTACCACTATACATCACATGCTAGTCTATGTACAACTATAAACCATATTCTATACTATGTACCTCTATACACCATATTCTATACTATATACCACTATACACCACATCCTATAATATGTCCCATTATACAGGTCTACACCACATTCTATACTATGTACCACTATACACCATATTCTATACTATGTACCACTATACAGCTCTACACCACATTCTATACTATGTACCACTATACACCATATTCTACACTATGTACAACTATACACCACATTCTAAACTTTGTACCACTATACACCATTTTCTATACTATGTTCCACTATACAGTTTTTCACCACATTCTATACTATGTACCACTATACACCATATTCTATGTACCTCTATACACCACATTTTAGACTATATACCACTATACACCATATTCTATACTATGTACCTTTATACACCATATTCTATACTATTTTACTCTCTACACCATATTCTATACTATATACCACTACTAAAAATATGCTATACAATGTACCACTATATACCACTATTAACCATATTCTATACTATATACCACTGTACACCACATCCTATACTATGTACCATTATACAGCTCTACATCACATTCTATATGATGTACCACTATACACCATAATCTACACTATGTACCACTATACACCATATTCTATACTATATACCACTATACACCACATCCTATACTATGTTCCACTATACAGCTCTTCACCAGTTTCTATACTATGTTCCACTATACACCATATTCTATACTATGTACCACTATACAGCTCTACACCATATTCTGTACTATATACCACAATAGAGCTCTATACCATATTCTATACTATATACCACTATACACCATATTCTATACTATGTACCACTATACAGCTTTATACCACATTCTATACTATGTACCATTATACAGCTCTAAACCACATTCTATACTATGTACCACTATACAGCTCTGCACCACATTCTATACTATATACCACTATACACCATATTCTATACTATGTACCACTAAACAGCTCTACACAACATTCCATACTATGTAACACTATACTACATATTCTATACTATGTACCACTATACACTTCTACACCATATTCTATACTATGTACCACTATACAGCTCTTCACCATATTCTATGCTATATACTACTATACACCACATTCTATATTATGTACCACTATACACCATATTCTATACTATGTAACACTATACACCACATTCTATACTATGTACCATTATACAGCTCTACACCACATTCTATACTATGTACCACTATATACCACATTCTATACTATGTACCACTATACAGCTCTAAACCATATTCTATACTATGTACCACTATACATCTCTACACCACATTCTATACTATGTACCACTATACACCATATTCTAGACTATGTAACTCTATACAAAATATTCTAGACTGTGTACCACTATACACCATATTCTATACTATGTACCTCTATACACCACATTCTATACTATGTACCACTATACTTCACATTCTATACTATGTACCACTATACACCATATTCTATAATATGTGTCGCTATACACTATATTCTATACTATGTACCACCATACACTACATTCTATACTATGTACCACTATACATCTCTACACCACATTCTCTACTATGTACCACTATACACGTTATTCTATACTATGTACCACTATACAGCTCTACACCATATTCTATACTATATACCACAATAGAGCTCTATACCATATTCTATACTATATACCACTATACACTATATTCTATACTATGTACCACCATACAGCTTTATACCACATTCTATACTATGTACCACTATACAGCTCTAAACCACATTCTATACTATGTACCACTATACACCATATTCTATACTATGTACCACTATACAGCTCTACACCACATTCAATACTATATACTACTATATACCAAATTCTATACTATGTACCTCTATACACCATATTCTATACTGTGTAAAACTATACACCACTTTCTATTCTATGTACCATTATACAGCTCTACACCACATTCTATACCATGTACCACTATATACCACATTCTATACTATGTACCACTATACAGCTCTAAACCATATTCTATACTATGTACCACTATACACCATATTCTATACTATGTACCACTATACATCACATGCTAGTCTATGTACCACTATAAACCATATTCTATACTATGTACCTCTATACACCATATTCTATACTATATACCACTATACACCACATCCTATACTATGTCCCATTATACAGGTCTACACCACATTCTATACTATATACCACTATACACCATATTCTATACTATGTACCTCTATACAGCTCTACACTACATTCTATACTATGTACCACTATACACCATATTCTACACTATGTACAACTATACACCACATTCTAAACTTTGTACCACTATACACCATTTTCTGTACTATGTTCCACTATACAGTTTTTCACCACATTCTATACTATGTACCACTATACACCATATTCTATGTTCCACTATACACCACATTTTAGACTATATACCACTATACACCATATTCTATACTATGTACCTTTATACACCATATTCTATACTATTTACCTCTCTACACCATATTCTATACTATATACCACTACTAACAATATGCTATACAATGTACCACTATATACCACTATTAAACATATTCTATACAATGTACCACTATACACCATATTCTATACTATATACAACTATACAGCTCTACCCCATATTCTATACTATGTACCACTATACACCATATTCTATACTATGAACCACTATACAGCTCTACACCATATTCTATTCTATTTACCACTTTACACCATATTCTATACTATGTACCACTATACACCATATTCTATACTATGTACCACAATACAGCTCTACACCATATTCTATACTATGTACCACTATACAACACTACACCTTATTCTATACTATGTACCACTATACAGCTCTACACCATATTCTATACTATGTACCACTATACACCATATTCTATACTATGTACCACTATACAGCTCTACAACACATTCTCTACTATGTACCTCTATACACCATATTCTAAACTATATACCACAATTAACCATATTCTATACAATGTACCACTATACACCATAGTCTATATGATATACAAATATACAGCTCTACCCCATATTCTGTACTATGTATATACCACTATACACCATATTCTATACTATGAACCACTATACAGCTCTACACCATATTCTATACTATTTACCACTATACACCATATTCTATACTATGTACCACTATTCAGCTCTAGACCACATTCTATACTATGTACCACTATACACCATATTCTATACTATGTACCACTATTCAGCTCTACACCACATTCTATACTATGTACCACTATACACCATATTCTAGACTATGTAACACTATACACCATATTCTAGACGATGTACCTCTATACACCATATTCTATAATATGTAACACTATACACCATATTCTAGACTATGTACCACTATACACCATATTCTATACTATGTACCTCTATACACCACATTCTACTACTATGTAACACTATACACCATATTCTATACTGTGTGCCTCTATACACTATATTCTATACTATGTACCACCATACACCACATTCTATACTATGTACCACCATACAGCTCTACACCACATTCTATACTATGTACCACTAAACACCATATTCTATACTATGTACCACTATACAGCTCTACAGCATATTCTATACTATATACCACAATAGAGCTCTTTACCATATTCTATACTATATACCACTATACACCATATTCAATACTATGTACCACTATACAGCTTTATACCACATTCTATACTATGTACCATTATACAGCTCTAAACCACATTCTGTACTATGTACCACTATACACGATATTCTATACTATGTACCACTATACAGCTCTACACCACATTCAATACTATGTACCACTATACAACATATTCTATACATTGTAAAACTATACAGCTCTATACCACATTCTATACTATGTACCACTATACACCATATTCTATACTATTTACCACTATACAGCTCTACACCACATTCTATACTATGTACCACTATACAGCTCTACACCATATTCTATACTAAATACTACAATACACCACATTCTATACTGTTTACCTCTATCCACCATATTCTATACTATGTAACACTATACAGCTCTAAACCATATTCTATACTATGTACCACTCTACATCTCTACACCACATTCTATACTATGTACCACTATACATCTCTACACCACATTCTATACTATGTACCACTATACACCATATTCTAGACTATGTAACTCTATACACCATATTCTAGACTGTGTACCACTATACACCATATTCTATACTATGTACCTCTATACACCACATTCTATACTATGTACCACTATACTCCACATTCTATACTATGTACCACTATACACCATATTCTATACTATGTGCCTCTATACACAATATTCTATACTATGTACCACCATACACAACATTCTATACTATGTACCACTATACATCTCTACACCACGTTCTATACTATGTACCACTTTACACATTATTCTATACTATGTACCACTATACAGCTATACACCATATTCTATACTATATACCACAATAGAGCTCTATACCATATTCTATACTATAAACCACTATACACTATATTCTATACTATGTACCACCATACAGCTTTATACCACATTCTATACTATGTACCATTATACAGCTCTAAACCACATTCTATACTATGTACCACTATACACCATATTCTATACTATGTAACACTATCCACCACATTCTATACTATGTACCATTATACAGCTCTACACCACATTCTATACTATGTACCACTAAATACCATATTCTATACTATGTACCACTATACAGCTCTAAACCATAATCTATACTATGTACCACTATACACCATATTCTATACTATGTACCACTATACATCACATGCTAGACTATGTACCACAATAAACCATATTCTATACTATTTACCTCTATACACCATATTCTATACTATATACCACTATACACCACATCCTATACTAAGTACCATTATACAGCTCTACACCACATTCTATACTATGTACCACTATACACCATATTCTATACTATGTACCACTACACAGCTCTACACCACATTCTATACTATGTACCACTATACACCCACCATATTCTACTCTATGTACAACTATACACCACATTCTAAACTTTGTACCACTATACACCATATTCTGTACTATGTTCCACTATACAGTTCTTTACCACATTCTATACTATGTACCACTATACACCATTTTCTATGTACCACTATACACCACATTCTAGACTATGTACCACTATACACCATATTCTATACTATTTACCTCTATACACCATATTCTATACTATATACCACTATTAACCATATTTTATACAATGTACCACTATATACCACTATTAACCATATTCTATACAATGTACCACAATACACCATATTCTATACTATATACAACTATACAGCTCTACCCCATATTCTATACTACGTACCACTATACACCATATTCTATACTATGAACCACTGTACAGCTCTACACCATATTCTATACTATTTACCACTTTACACCATATTCTATACTTTGTACCACTATACACCATATTCTATACTATGTACCACAATACAGCTCTACACCATATTCTATACTATGTACCACTATACAACACCACACCTTATTCTATACTATGTACCACTATACAGCTCTACACCATATTCTATACTATGTACCACTATACACCATATTCTATACTATGTACCACTATACACCATATTCTATACTATGTACCACTATACAGCTCTACAACACATTCTATACTATGTACCTCTATACACCATATTCTATACTATATACCACTATTAATCATATTCTATACAATGTACCACTATTCACCATAGTCTATATGATATACAACTATACAGCTCTACCCCATATTCTGTACTATGTATATACCACTATACACCATATTCTATACTATGAACCACTATAGAGCTCTACACCATATTCTATACTATTTACCACTATACACCATATTCTATACTATGTACCACTATAAACCTCTACACTATATTCTATGCTATGTACCACTATACAGCTCTATACCACATTCTATGCTATGTACAACTGTACAGCTCTACACCATATTCTATACTATATACTACTATAGACCACATTCTATACTAAGTTCCTCTATACACCATATTCTATAGTATGTAGCACTATACAACACATTCTATACTATGTACCACTATACAGCTCTACACCACATTCTATACTATGTACCACTATACACCATATTCTATACTATGTACCACTATTCAGCTCTACACCACTCTATGTACCACTATACACCATATTCTAGACATGTACCACTATACACCATATTCTATACTATGTACCACTATTCTCCACATTCTATACTATGTAACACTATACACCATATTCTATACTGTGTGCCTCTATACACTATATTCTATACTATGTACCACCATACACCACATTCTATACTATGTACCACCATACAGCTCTACACCACATTCTATACTATGTACCACTATACACCATATTCTATACTATGTACCACTATACAGCTCTACAGCATATTCTATACTATATACCACAATAGAGCTCTTTACCATATTCTATACTATATACCACTATACACCATATTCAATTCTATGTACCACTATACAGCTTTATACCACATTCTATACTATACCATTATACAGCTCTAAACCACATTCTATACTATGTACCACTATACATGATATTCTATACTATGTACCACTATACAGCTCTACACCACATTCAATACTATGTACCACTATACAACATATTCTATACTATGTAAAACTATACAGCTCTATACCACATTCTATACTATGTACCACTATACACCATATTCTATACTATATACCACTATACACCACATCCCACACTATGTACCATTATACAGTTCTACACCACATTCTATACTATGTACCTCTATACACCATATTCTATACTATTTACCACTATACAGCTCTACACCACATTCTATACTATGTACCAATATACTCCATATTCTATGTACCACTATACTCCACATTCTAGACTATGTACCATTATAAACCATATTCTATACAATGTAACTCTATACACCATATTCTATACTATGTACCTCTATACACCATATTCTTACTATATAAAACTATACACCATATTCTATACTATATACCAGTATACACCATTGTCTATACTATGAACCACTATACAGCTCTTCACCACATTCTATACTATATACCACAATACACCATATTCTATACTATGTACCACTAAACACCTCTACACCATATTCTATACTATGTACCACTATACAGCTCTACACCATATTCTATACTATATAATACTATACACCACATTCTATACTATGTACCACTATATACCACATTCTATACAATGTACCACTATACTGCTCTTAACCATATTCTATACTATGTACCACTATACAGCTCTACACCACATTCTATACTATGTAACTATACACCATATTCTATACTATATACCACTATACACCACATTCTAGACTATGTACCACTATAAACCATATTCTATACTATGTACCTCTATACACCATATTCTATACTATATACCACTATACACCACATCCTACACTATGTACCATTATACAGTTCTACACCACATTCTATGCTATGTACCACTATACACGTCTACACAATATTCTATACTATATACCACTATACAGCTCTACACCATATTCTATACTATATACTACTATACACCACATTCTATACTATGTAACACTATACACCACATTCTATACTATGTACCATTATACAGTTCTACACCATATTCTATACTATGTAACACTATATACCACATTCTATACTATGTACCACTATACAGCTCTCAACCATATTTTATACTATGTACCAATATACAGTTCTACACCACATCCTATACTATGTACCACTATACACCATATTCTATACTATGTACCACTATGCACCACATTCTAGACTATGTACCACTATAAACCATATTCTATACTATGTACCTCTATACACCATATTCTATACTATATACCACTATATACAACATCCTATAGTATGTTCCATTATACAGCTCTACACCACATTCTAAACTATGTACCACTATACACCATATTCTACACTATGTACCACTATACACCACATTCTATACTATGTACAACTATACACCATATTCTATACTATGTTCCACTATACAGCTCTTCACCACATTCTATACTATGTTCCACTATACACTATATTCTATAATATGTACCACTATACAGCT
Organism: Taudactylus pleione; assembly: GCA_031769625.1. Classification (NCBI taxonomy): domain Eukaryota; kingdom Metazoa; phylum Chordata; class Amphibia; order Anura; family Myobatrachidae; genus Taudactylus; species Taudactylus pleione. Next base: position 4,364 of record JAUIMM010002953.1, on the reverse strand, counting down.
CTACACCACATTCTATACTTTGTACAACTATACACCACATTCTATGTACCACTATACACCACATTCTAGACTATGTACCACTATACACCATATTCTATACTATGTACCTTTATATACCATATTCTATACTATTTACCTCTATACACCATATTCTATACTATATACCACTACTAACCATATTCTATACAATGTACCACTATAAACCATATTCTATACTATATACAACTATACAGATCTACCCCATGTTCTATACTATGTACCACTATACACCATATTCTATATTATGAACCACTATACAGCTCTACACCATATTCTATACTATTTAAAACTATACACCATATTCTATACTATATACCACTATACACCTCTACACCATATTCTATGCTATGTACCAATATACAGCTCTGTACCACATACTAAACTGTGTACAACTGTACATCATATTCTATGTACCACTATACACCATATTCTAGACAATGTAACACTATACACCATATTCTAGACTATGTACCACAATACACCATATTCTATACTATGTACCTCTCTACACCACATTCTATACTTTGTACCACTAAATACCACATTCTATACTATGCACCACTAAACCCCATATTCTATACTTTGTACCTCTATACACCATATTCTATACTATGTACAACTATACACCACATTCTATACTATGTTCCACTATACAATATATTCTATACTATGTACCACTATACAGCTCTACACCACATTCTATACTATGTATGACTATACACCACATTCTATGTACCACTATACACCACATTCTAGACTATGTACCACTATACACCATATTCTATACTATGTACCTTTATATACCATATTCTATACTATTTACCTCTATACACCATATTATATACTATATACCACTACTAACCATATTCTATACAATGTACCACTATATACCATATTCTATACTATATACAACTATACAGATCTACCCCATATTCTATACTATGTAACACTATACACCATATTCTATATTATGAACCACTATACAGCTCTACACCATATTCTTTACTATTTAAAACTATACACCATATTCTATACTATATACCACTATACACCTCTACACCATATTCTATGCTATGTACCAATATACAGCTCTGTACCACATACTATACTATGTACAACTGTACATCATATTCTATGTACCACTATACACCATATTCTAGACAATGTAACACTGTACACCATATTCTAGACTATGTACCACTTTACACCATATTCTATACTATGTACCTCTATACACCACATTCTATACTATGTACCACTATACACCACATTCTATACATTGTACCACTATACAGCTCTACACCACATTCTATACTATGTACCACTATACTCCATATTCTATACTATGTAAAACCATACAGCTCTACACCATATTCTGTACTATATGCCACAATAGAGCTCTATACCATATTCTATACTATATACCACTATACACCATACTCTATACTATGTACCACTATACACCATATTCTATACTATGTACCTCTATACACCACATTCTATACTATGTACCACTATATACCACATTCTATACTATGCACCACTAAACATTATATTCTATACTTTGTACCTCTATACACCATATTCTATACTATATACCACTATACCCCACATTCTATACTATGTACCACCATACAGCTCTACACCACATTCTATACTATGTACCACTATACACCATATTCTATACTATGTAAAACTATACAGCTCTACACCATATTCTGTACTATATACCACAATAGAGCTCTATACTATATTTTATACTATATACCACTATACACCATATTCTATACTATGTACCACTATACAGCTTTATACCACATTCTATACTATGTACCATTATACAGCTCCAAACCACATTCTATACAATGTACCACTATACACCATATTCTATACTATGTACCACTATAGAGCTCTACACCACATTCTACACTATGTACCACTATACAACATATTCTATACTATGTAAAATTATACAGCTCTATAACACATTCTATACTATGTACCACTATACACCATATTCTATACTATTTACCACTATACAGCTCTACACCACATTCTATACTATGTACCTCTATACACCATATTCTTACTATATACCACTATACACCATATTCTATACTATATACCACTATACACCATATTCTATACTATATACCAGTATACACCATTTTCTATTCTTTGAACCACTATACAGCTCTACACCACATTCTATACTATATACAACTATACACCATATTCAATACTATGTACCACTATACACCTCTACACCATATTCTATACTATGTACCACTATACAGCTCTACACCATATTCTATACTATATAATACTATACACCACATTCTATACTATGTACCTCTATCCACCATATTCTATACTATGTAACACTATGCACAACATTCTATACTATGTACCATTATACAGCTCTACACCACATTCTATACTATTTACCACTATATACCACATTCTATACTATGCAACCACTATACAGCTCTAAACCATATTCTATACTATGTACCAATATACAGCTCTACACCACATTCTATACTATGTACCACTATACACCATATTCTATACTATGTTCCACTATACACCACATTCTAGACTATGTACCACTATACACCATATTCTATACTATGTACCTCTTTACACCATATTCTATACTATATACCACTATACACCACATCCTATACTATGTTCCATTATACAGCTCTACACCACATTCTATACTATGTACCACTATACACCATATTCTACACTATGTACCGCTATACACCACATTCTATACTATGTACAACTATACACCATATTCTATACTATGTAACACTATCCACCACATTCTATACTATGAACCATTATACAGCTCTACACCACATTCTATACTATGTACCACTAAATACCATATTCTATACTATGTACCACTATACAGCTCTAAACCATAATCTATACTATGTACCACTATACACCATATTCTATACTATGTACCACTATACATCACATGCTTGACTATGTACCACTATAAACCATATTCTATACTATTTACCTCTATACACCATATTCTATACTATATACCACTATACACCACATCCTATACTAAGTACCATTATACAGCTCTACACCACATTCTATACTATGTACCACTATACACCATATTCTATACTATGTACCACTACACAGCTCTACACCACATTCTATACTATGTACCACTATACACCCACCATATTCTACTCTATGTACAACTATACACCACATTCTAAACTTTGTACCACTATACACCATATTCTGTACTATGTTCCACTATACAGTTCTTTACCACATTCTATACTATGTACCACTATACACCATATTCTATGTACCACTATACACCATATTCTATACTATATACCACTATTAACCATATTTTATACAATGTACCACTATATACCACTATTAACCATATTCTATACAATGTACCACAATACACCATATTCTATACTATATACAACTATACAGCTCTACGCCATATTCTATACTATGTACCACTATACACCATATTCTATACTATGATCCACTATACAGCTCTACACCATATTCTATACTATTTACCACTTTACACCATATTCTATACTTTGTACCACTATACACCATATTCTATACTATGTACCACAATACAGCTCTACACCATATTCTATACTATGTACCACTATACAACACCACACCTTATTCTATACTATGTACCACTATACAGCTCTACACCATATTCTATACTATGTACCACTATACACCATATTCTATACTATGTACCACTATACACCATATTCTATACTATGTACCACTATACAGCTCTACAACACATTCTATACTATGTACCTCTATACACCATATTCTATACTATATACCACTATTAATCATATTCTATACAATGTACCACTATTCACCATAGTCTATATGATATACAACTATACAGCTCTACCCCATATTCTGTACTATGTATATACCACTATACACCAAATTCTATACTATGAACCACTATAGAGCTCTACACCATATTCTATACTATTTACCACTATACACCATATTCTATACTATGTACCACTATAAACCTCTACACTATATTCTATGCTATGTACCACTATACAGCTCTATACCACATTCTATGCTATGTACAACTGTACAGCTCTACACCATATTTTATACTATATACTACTATAGACCACATTCTATACTAAGTTCCTCTATACACCATATTCTATAGTATGTAGCACTATACAACACATTCTATACTATGTACCACTATACAGCTCTACACCACATTCTATACTATGTACCACTATACACCATATTCTATA